>PVIH01019929.1:0-33985 GCA_004025045.1 Sigmodon hispidus | reverse complement strand
ATCTGTGATACTCATCTTCCTTCCCTGGAGAGACGATAAAGCCCTTTTTTCCCTTTTAAGCATAAACAGTGCTTTGAGCCTTGGTTACACGAAGATGAAGCATCTTTTCAATAGCAATTTCCTTTAATTTTTAAACTTTGCAATGTGCTCACGGGCTATGATCAGCCTCTGAATTTGTGCAGTACCTTCATAAATCTGAAAGAAAAGCATAACTTGGTTTAAACACCTGGATTCATTTGCCATCTCAGACAACAGACTAAGCTCTACTGCAGCACTAAATTGAAATATTATTTTATGAAGACAGTTTAAATCACAAAAGTTAATTTTTACAAAATTGGGAGGCAGGCTTAAAACATCAAAGAAAATGATATTTACATTTCAAAATGTTTTGGAAATCTAAGGTTTAGTGTTACCAGAGTATTTATTATCTAGCTTCTCTGAGCTGCTTTTAGCAGTGTCCTTTAATCATTCTCTGATTTTACTATTAAACATGACTCCTCCATCCCCCCCCCTTGCTGCCTAAGGAACCAGTAAGAAATCAAGATACTGGAGGCTTTGGGCTTTAATCGATGGTAATCTACCATCATTCCCAATCAAAACTTTTAATCTCAGCCAGTTGTTAATTCACTCTTGGAAGGTAGAGGAAGGTCCAGGGGCTGATAATAATGAGTATCTGTGATAGTTATAGGCTCTGGGGGAGGTAAAATAGCTCTATAAAGACTGGTGCCTTCAGACAGGATACAAGCTCCAGTGTTCACTTCTCCTGGGTTTAAATGAAAACACTGGCCTGGAGAGCAGACCATCGTGAAGAAAAAATTTTGAATGAATTATTATTATTTTACCTATGTCAGTGTTTTGTTTACATGTATGGATGTGTACCAGATGCATGCCTGGGGTGTGCGGGGGGACAGAAGAGGGCCTTGGATCCCTGGGAACTGTTGTTTCAGATGGTGTACGAGCCACCACCGTGTGGGTGCTCGGAATCAAAGTCTACATGCTCTGTAAGAGCAGTGACTAACAACTAACTGCTGAGCTGCCTCGCCTGCCCATAATTTTCAGGACAGATAGTGTTTTAAGGATCTTGGGTATTTCTTTCTCTAGTGCTAATGACACAAAGGCTTTCCTGTTATATGAAAATTAGATGCTAGGAAAGGCAAATATGAAAAGAAAACAAGAAGTATTTGATAATCCCAATCAAAAACAAAACAAGCAAAAAACTGAATTAAAACAACAGCAACAAAAACTTGCCCAGTTACCCTTGTCTGCCTCCAGCATTTTGTATCTGCCTTTCCAATGCTGGAAAGGGCAGAACAGGGCAGGGGACCAGGAGGCAAGGGCTCCAGCTAAGCCACAATGGCGAACACGCACGTTTCCATCCTTCTTATGAAGTTACCCTGACTTTTTCTAATGGCCAACCTAGTTTCAAAGTCAAATAACAGTTCTCAGGGACACGTGGCTTTTAACTGTAAGTACAATTTCAATTAATTAAAAAAAAAAATTAGGCAACATTCAAGTCAAGATAATTTTAAAAAGGATGTGTACTTTTCAGAGGGTGAAAAATGCAGATTATAATTGGTTAAAATTTGAGGACTCAAAGATGTTGGAGTTAGGCAGATGATGCATGCCTATGCCATTTACCTGGCTAACCCTTCCCTCTTATCGGCTACACTAAAAATATTATTTTATGTGTTGATTAGTTATAAAATCTGACTCATACCAGTCTATTATTATCATTTCTTTTATTTCAAAATGTTTTTACATGTATTGTGTAGGTGCATGCATGCTATGGCATTTATGTGGCACTCACAGGACAACTTTTAGGAGTCAGTTCTCTTCTTACCATGTGGCTTCTTGGAATCCAACTCAGGCTGTCAGGCTCAGGGGCAAGTCAGCCACTTTTCTGGCCCAATGGTCACTATTACCAGTGTCTTAAATCAAATCTACTATTGTCACTTAGTGTCGTTTATGAATATTCTGGCCCCCAGAAACAAGACTAGAGCCTACCTGATAGATCTTGGCATCCCTCATCAGCTTTTCCACAGGGTATTCTGTGTTGAATCCATAGCCTCCAAAAATCTGCACAGCATCGGTAGCTAGCTGATTGGCAATATCTCCAGCAAAAGCCTTTGCAATGGAGGCGTAGTATGTGTTCCGGCGGCCAGAGTCAATCTCCCAAGCTGCTCTCTGGTAACTGAGTCTAGCGAGTTCAACTTTCATCGCCATTTCTGCTAGCATAAATGAAACTCCTTGGTGCTAGAATAAGGGAGAAAAACAGTTAAAGAGTATCTATTGGCTGTATTTGTAATTTTTTAAAAATTTTTTTTTACTTTTTATTTTGTACTAATTTTGGACTTGCAGAAATGTTATGCTCAGTTTCCCCTAAAGGTAAAACCAAGGCAATCTGCATGGACTTGTAAAACCACATGGACCCTGCCAGACTGGTCAGGTTTCCCATCACATCCTATCATCTATTTCAGCATCACAGACTAATTCTAGATTTTTCTTTCTTTTTCTTTTGGATTTTTGAGACTGGGTTTTTCTGTGTACTCCTGGCTGTCCTGGAACCATTCTGCAAACCAAGCTGGCCTCAAACTCCAGAGATTCACCTGCCTCTGCCTCCAAGTGCTGGGATTAAGGGTGTGTGCCAACACACCCTGCCTCTTTTTCATTAAAAAAAGATTTATGTGTCAGATCCCCTGAAACTTGAACTTACCCAAGACCGGCCCTCCTGTAGTTACTACCTCAGAGAACCTTCCAGACCATTCAATTTCTGTCTTATCATCTGACTGTTATTATCACCCTTTTGAGGAATATGATTTTTTTTTGTAAATTGCTCCTTTGGTTTATCTAATATTTTCTCATTATTAGAATGAGGTTTAAAATACAGATGCATAAAAAAATCATCAGCATTCTTGTGCTTCAAGTGCCTGCAGAGATTTAGACATAATGGAGGCATGAGTGAATGAAATGTGAGAATGAATCCAAGATTTTATATTAGACAAGACTTGCCGACCTCACACTGTGAGCCTCAGCCTCCAGAGTAGCTGGGGTTTCAGGTATGCTCTGTCAAGCTCTGCACTGGTGGGGCTTTTAAAAAGAAGTTGTTACAGGTAGAGAAAAATGACACACGATGTTTCCTGTCCTTGCCATAATTGGAATGGGGTGTGAAAACCAACACCTTCCACAAAAGATGGTAAGTACTGTATCCTGACATATCAACATGCATTACAGGTGGAAGGACATTTACTGTATGTCATTACATAAAGTTTTCAAACAGTATGATGACCTTTCTAGAGAAATACAATCAAGGAAGTAATAAAGCAAAATATAAAAAATTCTGGCTGATAGAATTATGAATATTTTAGTATTTAGCTTGATGTCATTATAAGACATTTTACAATAAAACAGGACATGTGTCTTAAAATAACAGATTGAAAGGAGTCTTGTAGACATTTGGAAACATTACAATCATTGGAAACTGTGTTTATGTAATGAATAACATCAAAATGGAATGTGAAGTTTTAGAGATAAAAAGCATAAATTCTACAAGTAAGTCAGAGTCTAACAGGAAACTCATATCACAAACACCAGATGCCCAGACCTTTTATTTCACACACTCTATGGGTTTCAATGCACACATGTTTGTAGGTTCTTGAAGAGGAACTCCTAGAACATGACTTACAGACTGTTGTGACCTGGCTGATATGGGTGCTGGGAACCTGGGTGATATGAATTCCTGAGCCATCTCTCTAGTCCCTGCCCTCCTGTGTAGAGGAATTGTGTTCTGTGGTGGTAAATAATTGTCCCATCTACTGGTCTAATAAAAATACTGATTTTTATTAAGGCAGACAGAAAGTGTGGGCAGGCTATCAGACTAAGAAAACTCTGGAAACAGAGAGACACCAGGAAAGGCACCAGAAAGATGCCAGGTGAGATGCTCCCAGACCAGAGGAAAGAAGCTAAAATTTCGGTCTGAGAAAAGGTGCCAAACCGCATGGCTAAACAAGATAAGAATAATGGGTTGAATTAAGATGAAGAAGTTAGCAAGTTACTTGTCTGGGCCCTAGATCAATCAGCATAAAATTAATTTAAGCATCTGTGTGTTTCTGTGGGACTGTGGGGTCTGGACCATGGGCCAGTCAGGCCAGAAACTTCTTACTACACTCCTGTCTCTGTCTGTCTGAATTGTGCCCATTCCACTGAGCCAATGATTCTTGCAAGGATTTTGTTTGAAGCTAAGCAACTGAGGCTAGCCTTGAACTCAGAGCAATCCTGCAGCTTTAGCTTCTTGAATGCTGGAATTGTGGTGTGTAACACTACATACATCTTGTTTTTAATTAATTAATCATTGAATAGAGTTGTGTTATGTAGTTCAATGTGTCTAAAACACTTATTGCCTAAGCTCATTGAATGCTACCACTCCAAGTTTGGGATTAATCTCCAGGATTTATTTTTATTTTATGTGTCATGTTTTGCCTCCATGTATG
Organism: Sigmodon hispidus; assembly: GCA_004025045.1. Lineage (NCBI taxonomy): Eukaryota > Metazoa > Chordata > Mammalia > Rodentia > Cricetidae > Sigmodon > Sigmodon hispidus. The sequence goes on along the minus strand of PVIH01019929.1, from coordinate 29,498 downwards.
TCAAGTGCATCATGCCAGTGCAGTACCCTCAGAGACCATAGAGGGCATCAGAGCCACTGAGAATGGAGGTGGTTGTGAGCTGCTTTGAGGGTGCTGGAAACAGCCCAGTTCCTCTGCAACAGCAGCACATGCTCTTAACCATCTTCTCTAGCTCAAGTTTCTCAAGTTGCTGTGCTGTGCCCCCGACCTTCCCCTGCATGCCAGAGTCTTTGTATACAGCCCCAGACTGGCTTCGAACTCAGAGATCCTCCAGCCTCAGACTCCTGGAAGCTAGTTAAAAGTTCCAAAAGTAGGGGCTGGAAAGATGGCTCAGAGGTTAGGAGCACTGGCTGCTCTCCCAGAGTACTGGGATTCAATTCCCAGCACCACATGGCAGCTCACAACTGTCTGTAACTCCTGTTTCAGAGGTCTGAAACCTTCATACCAATGCACATAAATAAAGCCAAATAAATTTAAAAAGAAAGTTCCAAAGTACAAATGGATATACAGTTAACTTTCCCCTCTCATTCCGACCCACAGTCCACCCACCTAGCTGCCTCTCAGGAGGTGAACAATGGTATAAACGTGTGTTTTCTCTTTCCAGAGGTCCTGCATGTGTGCAACTGTCTTCCATGGTTACACACGCTAGCCTATGAGGTTTGCTGATGAGACAGACTCCATCCAGCCAGCCACCAAAAAACCCCATAGAAATAAACTATACATCACAGGCCACATGACCAGATAAATTAATAAAAATAAGTTAAATCAAGATAAAAAGAGTTAGCTAAAAATGTGCCTAAAACATAAACCAAACAAGATAAAATTAATATAAGTGTCTAAGTCATTTTTTGAGGGGGAAAGCAGCTGTGGGCAGGTCGGACCTGTGGCCCGTACGAGCTCCGAAACCTCATATAACAGAGGTTGATGGTTTTTCTTCTTGCTTTCCTTGCTAGTAAACTGTATACAGCTGAATCAGTACACAGACTCCACCTCTCTCCTGTGAATGATTGGTAATCTGGTTATTTCTGCACAATGCTGAGATGAAGGGTAATTATGATGATTCAGACTCTTGCTTAGGGCTATCTTTTTTATGTGGCCCAAAGTAGGTGTTTTTAATTGATTGCTGAAAGTGATTCATAAATGCTGCTTCTCTGCAACATGTTCAAGCCATGCTAGCCTCTCTTTGACTTTGGAAACTCCACTTGATAGGTTTCATTTGGGGACATAAATATTGCTCTGTATTCTTTGTAAGTATTTGATCTATGATCAGTAACTCATCTCCACAGTAAACATTCCCCAGGGTAGAAACTGCCAAGTCTCTTTTCCACACAGAGAATAGGATCACTAAATAAGGGGTTATTTGGGTTCAAGTCTTGATTCTGTCATATATTAGTTAGGTCTAATGTTTTTACATGTCATAAGTGAAAATGACAGTGCCCGCTTCACAATATTGGGGGATGAAATGAGCTGGGACATGAGACACACTCAGAAGGGCCTGCAACAGAGAGAGCACCCAAAGTGTTTTCCTATAGTAGATATTCAGCAACTACTTGTTAAATGAGACCAATGCTAAGAGTTTCTAAAAATAGGAACTCCATCTCCTGTGGACCACCACCCCCTGAGAGAGTAAGGGGCACAATCAATAAGTCATGGATGTTGTAACATGATATGAAGGTTTCATAGCCTAGAATGAGCACAGGGAGATGCTTTATTAGAATCAGTGAAGAAGTGAGTGGAACTGGAAAGAAATTAAAGAGCTTATTAAAGATGGACAATGTATGTTGTTGTTGATATGGGGGATCCCACCTGCTTCGCATGGGGAGCTTCTTCAATTCTGAGAATAAAATGTTAAGGAAGAGGGATAGGCTTAGAAGTCACCTACAAATGTTAAGGTGTCGTCTTTAAATCTTAGTGTGGAGCTCAATGCAGAAGTCAAGGCTAGAGAGAGAACAGACAGAAAGTGATCTTTCGTCATTCCAACTTTACCTGACAGGGAACTGAGGCAGAAAGAAGTGAGGGAAAGTTACTTTGAACAGAAATAACCACAGAGCCAAATGGAACACACCTCATCCCAGCACTCAGGAGAGACAAGTGGATCGCAGTGAGTTTGAGGGCAGCCTGGTCTACATACACGTGGTGATATGTTACATATTTAATAAAACCTGGATTATCAACAAGATCAACCCACAGTCAAACTAGGGAGAGGTAGCTCCGGGAATTCTGGACCTCTGTGAGTACAAGGCCAAATTGCTGGGCCACAATGGCACACTCCTTTAATCTCAGCACAGGAAAAGCCGGGAGTGGTGCCCTACGCCTTTAATCCCATAACTCTGGAGACAGAGATCTTTCTGTGTTTCTGTGAGTTCAAGACTGACATTGCTCATGCCTTTAATCTTAACCGGGATGGGATACAGCTGGTCGAGGAAGGTATTTAAGGCAGGCTTGGGAAAACAGCAGCAAGGAGAGAGGCTGAGGAAGCTGGAAGACAGCTGAGTGAGATTTGACTGTGGTCTGTTCTTCTCTGTGATATTTCAGCCTTTCCCCAACATCTGACTCTGAGTTTCTTTCATTACAACCAGAATTCATGCAGCACATCCAGAGCCACCAAAAAAACATGTTTACTGAGAATACATATTAAAATATATAGAACAATATCAGGTGAACAGAAATCACCTTAAATATTAGTGATTATTTTTCTTAATATAATTCAGAGTGACCAATTTTGAGTGAGTGACCAGTTAAAAGAAGTGTACTCTTTTTGTTTTTTAAGGCAGAGTTTTTATGTAGCCTTGGCTGTGCAGGAACTCATTATGTAGATCAGGCTGGCTTCAAACCTGCAGAGACCTGCCTGCCTCTGCCTCCAGAGTTCTGGGATTAAAGGCTTATGCCACCGCTGCCCAGCTAAGACAATGAACTCTTACAAGTGACAGTGACGAAACCATAGAGTCTTCTTCCCGACAAAACATTACTTTTTCTTTAAACATAATTTCTAAATATTTAGATAAAATGAGTGTACTTAAATTTCAGCAAAGCCCACACAGTACTAAGGCTGCCTCCTCGAGAGCCACATAAGCAGGAGGACCTGAGATCAGACCCCCAGAAGCCATGTGAAAAAGCGGGGTACAAAGGCTCAGCCAGGAATTCTAACACCAGTGAGGTAGAGACAGGCAGATCACCTGAGCTCACCTGGTGAGCCCCAGGCCAGTGAAAGACATTTTCTCAACAAAACAAAACAAAAAGCAGGACACCCAAAGTTATCCTCTGATCTCCATATAAATGTGCAAATATGTGTATTCACCCATACACACACACACACACACACACATGGTGGGGGAGAGAGACAGAGAGAGATAAATAGATAGATAGATTACCTCTGCTAGCAGCCTTCCAAATGTTTTTCTCTCCAGGGCATACTTTGTAGCTTCATCCAGAGCTCTCTGGGCTAGCCCGACAGCGCCAGCTGCTACCTAGGATATTAACATTGTGTGATGCAAAAGTTCACATTGTCAGTAAGCCACACATCATATCAGTACTTGTCTAATATCTTCAGTAAAGGACACAGACAGAAAGTAGTGTCACTGTAGTGGGGGAAAAGAGTACTGGATTTATCATTTTTTAATTAAAGGTAATGGCAGGAACTGGGGACACAGCTGAGTGTCAGAGTGCATGCTTAGCTTTCAATAGGCCCTGAGTTTACCTCCATTGCCATGTAATGCCAAACACCATGGCATAAGAACAGCAGGTGGGGGGCTGGAGAGATGGCTCAGAGGTTAAGAGCATTGACTGTTCTCCCAGAGGTCCTGAGTTCAATTCCCAGCAACCACATGGTGGCTCACAACCATTTATGATGACATCTGGTGCCCTCTTCTGTATACTGTATACATAATAAATAAATAAAATTTTAAAGACTGACCCATGAATGACTCACCATTCATTTTTTTTTAAATGTACTTTAAGATTTATGGGGCTGGAGAGATGGCTCAGCAGTTAAGAGCACCGGCTGTTCTTCCAGAGGACCCGGGTTCGATTCCCAGCACCCACATGGCCGCTCACAACTGTCTGTAGTTCCAGTTCCAGGCAAACACCAAGGCAAATAATTAAATAAATAAATAAGTTTTTTTAAAAAAAAAAAAAAGAAAAGAAAAAAAAGATTTAATGTCACCATGTCTTGTAGAGTGCTGAGTGAATTTATCTGCACCCCACAGATAAACTGGCTTCCCTCTCCCTGAGGACACATTTCTCTCTTGGTAAACAATCCAAGTCCTAGAGAAACCAGCGTTTTATGACTGATAATCACAAAATTCTAGTTTAAAATATAAAGGATATCTTGCATGATTTCCTTATTTTTCTTAGACTCCTCAGTAGTTTAGTTTTTAACTCCTTTAAAATCTTTTGTAAGACTATCTCTCTCTCTCCAGATAACAAAACGATCAGTTCTTTCTTTGCAGCTACAGCTGCAAATTACAGCCCCACTAATTAGGGAGTTGAGATTTATTGCATGTGAAGTTGTTGGGACGACTGCTTCTCATCATTTACTTAAGAAATGGAATGTGACCTTCATAAGTAAGTCCTATATTTGCCTGGAAGACTCTGTTGGATACATATAGCTATGAAGAACAAAGGGATTCCGATTCAACATGAGAGAATAAAGAAAGTAACTGTCAAGAGAGTATTGTGGGTTTTTTTCTGTCTCTAAAAAGCCCTCAGATAAAAGTCCAAGTTTTACTGTGGCTTTCTCTTTGAGCTCTGCTGCAGCCTCGAAGCTGGTCCCCTGGGCTTCCTTAATACAATAAATAAGTAAATAAATAAACAGATCAAGTGTGAGGCTGAGGTTCACAGCCTAGAGAAAGGTTGTTTCTGTTTAACCAGAGAGTCTTCCATAGACACATTCTAAGTGAACACAATGATCCACAATGAACACGAATGATCAAGTTAGGGGAGAGCTTTCTGGAAATCAGGAAATCTATTAGGCATCTGCTTAAATAGCTTCTATACTGAGCAGAACAAGTTGAAATATACAAAGAAGTACAAGTAAAAATTCCTCTCTACCACCATTACTTAAAAAAAAAAAAAAAAAAAAAAGACATTCAATGCTAAAGTAAAGCTACTCATCCAAAACGACAAACAAAAGGTCCTACAAAGATGATCAGCTTACTGTAGGTCTGGTTCTATCAAAAGCCCCCATTGCAATCTTGAAGCCAGCTCCTTCAGCAATTAAGACATTTTCCTTAGGCACTCTGACATCTTCAAAGGCAATTCCTCTTGTATCGGAGCATCGCTGGCCCATGTTTAATTCCTAGCAAGAAGATCACATAAGAAACACTCAGGAGTTACACACAGTTACTGTCAATCACTCTTGTGCCTTTTTGCAGTTACCTAAAGCAGGGGCCACAATGCAGGGCCTGCAGCACCTGTTCCATCTGTTGACTTCCAGTGAAGACAAACATACCCATCCCTGCTTATCTTCTGTGGCTACCCCGACACTGAATGGTAGAGCTCAAGCTGTGTAAGAGATCCCACGCCCTCAAAGTGTAACATGTTTCTAATCTGGATCTTCTTAAAAATATGTGCCAGCCCCTGATCAAAAATAGTATTTACCAAATTGAAAACAGTAGTAGCCTAAAGTTCTATATAACAGTTATACCTTGTACATGTCTGAAAGCTACTTTCTCTGTCATCTGTTAAATTATTATGCAAACATAATCTTTTTTTAAAAAATATTTTTATTTTTTATTGTGAATTGGTGTTTTGCCTGCATGTATAACTGTGTAAGGAAGTCAGATCTTGGAATTAGAGGCAGTTGTTAGCTGCCATGTGGATGCTGGGAATTGAACTCAGGTCCTCCGGAAGAACAGTCAGGGCACTTAAACGCTGAGCCATCTCTCCAGCCCGCAAACATAATCTTAGAGCCTGTAATCATTAGCGGTGATCTACTGAACAAAACATGGATTTTGCCTTCCTATTTTTTGGGAGGGGTATTTATTTACTTTTTATGTTGTGGGGGAGCAGGAGCCTGGCACAGTGTGTGCATGAACATCAAGGGGTACTTTGTGGGAGTTGCTTCTCCTTCACCATGTGGGATCTGGGGTAGAACACAGATCACGGGGCTTGATGAGAAGTGCTGTTACTGACTGAGCCAGGTTGCTGGTCCCCATGTAAGGAGTGTGTTCCAGTGGATCCTGGAAACTGTGTGTAGTACCTAGTCTTTTACACGCAATGCTTTTCCACATAGTTATAAAAAAATCTGGTTTATAAATTAGCAACAGTAAGAAAAAAAAAAAGGCCAGAAACATAGAAAAAGGTCAGGAGTGGTGGTGTATGCTGTTAATCCCAGTGCTTGGAATTAGAGGCAGGTGGATCTCTGTGAGTCTGAGGCCAGCCTGGTCCACAGAGTGAGTCCAGGACAGGAAGAACTACAGAGTGAGACCTTACCTCAAAGAACCAGAAACACAAAAACCCAAAATGCTTCAAAGCACACACTTTCTAGAACAAAAAAACATTTTGACAATAAGAATCTCACAGATTTATAAATGGCTATTTGTTTAAAAGAACATTTTAGGAGCTAAGTAGCTAATAAGAAAAATATCTACAGCCCTCACTAGGAAGCAGGTCCTCAGGTATAGAGATTTTTATCAGTACCTAGTGTACAGTAGACATTAAGTAATAAATATTGATTCTGGCAGAGTTTTCCTAAGTGAGAATGAGATCAGAAAAAAATGAGATAGTATCAGTTGTCATACCAGTTTGCCACTGGTAACGTACAAGTTCTGGGTTCATTTCACTTAACTGAGATGGGCTAGAGTTGGCCCTGAGTCTGCCAGGAGCCATTTCTGAGTGGGAGAGCATGATTGGACACACGGGGACACACACACATACACACACACACACACACACACACACACACAGAGTCACACACACACACAGCCCACATGGACACACAGACACACATAGACATACACACACACCCCAGTCACACACACGCGCGCGTGCACACACACACACCCCAGTCGTCTCTGGGGAGAAGTGAGACTACTCACGGTGCTCATATTCTGTTATTTACGCGGTGTTAGCAGTCTATTTGTAAAGTGCAGTCTGCCTTCAATATTTTCTCTTAAAATATATAATATGGCACCAGAATATGCAAAGATCCAAATCACACAAGAGTCTTTAGTAAACGAAAGTCACGGGTCTCAGGTCAGCCTCTACCACTGACACAGTCAGAAATCATTTACTTGGACCATGGTTGCTGTAGTCAGTAAACAGGCTGAAGTAAACAGCATGCAGTGTTTAAACTTCCATGGCCTAAAAGAGAAGTCCTGTCTTTGCCTCTTTTTTTGAGACAGGGTCTCAGTATGTAGTCCAATCTGGCTTAGAATTTGTGATCCTCCTGCCTCAGCCTCTGGAGTACTGGGCTTGAAGGTACTCCACAGAGTGAGTTCAGGAGAGCCAGAACCAACAAACTGAGGCCTTGTCTCAAAAAAACTAAAAGCACCAAAACCCAGAACAAAAACCCTTTTGACAATATGAATCTCACAAATTTATAAACTGCTATTTGTTTAAAAGAACATTTTAAGAGCTAAGTAGTTAATAATAAAAATGTCTACAGCCCTCACTAGGAAGCAAGTCCCCAGGTGTGAGATTTTTATCAGATGTTGTGGGATATTTGTACACTGTGAAGATGTGTCACTGTGACTGGTTTAATAAAAGAGCCGAGTGGTCAACAACTAGGCAGGAAGAAGTTAGGCGGGACTTCTGGGGACAGAGAGGACTCTGGGAAAAAGAAAGGCAGAGTTGCCAGCCAGATGGGATGTGGAGGTAGTCAGAGGTAAGAAAAGGTAAGGAAAGGTAAAAGGTCATGCTGTAAAATGTAAACTAAAAGATAAAGTTAATTTACGTTATAATAGCTAGTTAGGGACAAGCTAAGCTAAGGCCAAACATTCATAATTAACATAAGTCTGTGTCGTTATTTGAGAGCCTGCTGGAGGGACAGAAAAAGACTCATTACAGGCAGACATTATACACATTTTACATACAACACATTTCTAAAGAGATCTGGACACAACAGTAGATTCTATAAACACAGAAAGTTGGCTCAGAAATCTTTTCTATTAATCAACTCAAATTTGTTTTCCAGTTCAGTCTAAGGAGACCAGCTCCAACATCTGACCTGGTAATCCAAACCTTCCCACATGGGGAAGTAGACAATTTGTTCAGGTAACCTTCAGAACTCTGTCTTGATTTCCACAATTCCTCCTTTGCCATAGCTGCAGACATCCTTCATCATTAGCAGTTTTCTTTAAAACTTCACTTTGCAAAGGCATTTCATTCAGAGTCATAATCTCAAGCTTTCACCAGGAATTCTACACATTCCTTCCTTTTGATGTGTCACCTTCTAAACCTCGGAGGCCTATGTTAAGATAAAAATTATCTGCACACATTGAGACTGGATGTTTCCTATTTAACACACTCTCCCACCTGCACACCCAACACTAACTGACAGACTGACCTCAAGGTACAGCATATGGAATTGTGGGTAATCCATCTACATCCCCTGTTTTAACTGTCCTAACCAAAGCTTGTGCAGATTCACTGGGAAGGAGGAAGGAGTTCTCTGAGAATTCAACATCCCACGGTGAGGCAGTAATCAGGGCAGCCTGACTGCCCACAGCTTCAGCTGTCATGTGTTCTGTCCAAGAGACCCATCTTTCAAAAGACTTGAAAGATTTTCAGTGACATATAAACTATGTCCCCAGTATCATTATGATACAACTTGATTTTTTTATACAATTTAAAGTATTTTCATTAAAGGAAATAAATAAGAATTTTGACACAGTTAAAAATGCACTTCTGAATGCAACTGTTAAGAAACATACTGTTTACCTTTTTTCCAATATGTATTCCTGGGGTGTCGGCTTCCACAATGAACCCAGTAAAGGCTTTACCAGCAGGTGTTTTAGGATCTGGGTCAGAACGTGCCAATAAAAAATACCTAAGGCATACAAATCCATGATGATGGAAAAATAATAATGAATAACACATATTAACTACTATCTCAGCTACCCCCATCAACTACTCCCAGTATCACCACCCCCACTATGCAGAAAAGGAAATGATCTGCATAGAGCTCAACTTGATTGTGGCCAGTCTGTGGTATTAGCTTTAGGGTGAATATGAGCTATTAGTAAAAATTCCTTCAGCAAAGACAATATGAAAGTAAAGCATGTGTGTATTGGTGTGGAATGCTCCTCTCTGAGACAGTTTTATGTTTCACAGACAAATAATCTGTAAAATTATCAGACAGGACTCCTGCTGCTGTGAAGGATGGTACTTGTATGCAGCAAAGCCGGTGTATACGTTGTACCTGAATTATCAGGGACATTTATAGGTTTTCTCATAGAAAGCTTTTTCCCAGAAAGATTTATGAATACAGCATAAGGAAGGGAAAAAGCACATTGAATGTAGTAGTACTGGACTCATTTAGGATACTTAAAAGGGACAGGTAAATATTTAGAACAAACAGTCTCCCAGGTTCCTGCCTCCAGCCCTGATGCTTGTGCACGATAAGGGTTTCTTTTGTGAGCTGCACAGTCCACCAAGGAGGGATGCTTTTCCACTCTGCATATCGCATAAATATACTGAAGTGGCGCCTTTTCAGAGCCAGCTGTGCTGGGTCAGACCTGTAATCCTGCATTTTGGAGTCTCAAAGCAGAAGGATCACCCTGAGTTTGAGTTCAGATTCCACAGGGATTTCTAGACCAGCTTGATCTACAGAGTGAAACTGTGTCAAAACAACACAAATAAACAAATACCCCACCTTTTTTTTTTTTTTTAATACAGAAAAGAAAATTACCAGCCTGGTCTCTTATGACAGTTTGAATGAGAATGCTACCCCTCCCACCACCCAGAGGCTTATACATCTGAATGTTTAGTCACCAGGGAATAGAACTGTTTAAGAAGGATTAGGAGGTGTGGCCTTATTGGAAAAGGTGTGACTCTGTTGGAGGAAGTGTGTCTCTGGAGAGTGGGCTTTGAGGTTTCAAAAGCCCAGTGTCTCCCTCTCTCTGGCTACTGCCTGTGGATCAGGATGTAAAGCTCAGCCCCTACTCCAGCACGGTTCTTAACTGCTTCCCACCATGATGGTCATGAATCAATCTTCTAAAACTGTAAGCTAGCCTCCAATTAAATGCTTTGTTTTGTAAGAGTTGCCCTGGTCATGGTCTCTTCACAGCAATAAAGTGGTAACTAAGACACCCCCTAAACCCGTCCTAAGAAGTTTTCTGCTGTATAGTAAAGGTTAAAACCCTACTTTTCAAGACAACGAATACAGGTCCTATTATTGGAAAGACTGTCCTTATCATGAACTAGAGTTTATATTCTTCTAACTTTCAATTTATTAATTCTTAACTGCCTTCCTGAAGTAACCATGTAAGTCTACTCTATTTGATCTTAGTTAAAAGGTCAAGAAGGCATCTGTCTGTCACTCTACCTTTGAGTCTCTCAGTAGAATATACTGGCCTTGAACTTTGGATATTCCCACCTGTCTCCCAAGTGCTGGGGCTCAACGCATGTGCTCTTCTTTCCATTCAAACTTTAAATTCTAAGGGTATTCCAAATTAACTGAGACACAATGTTTCTAAGTATGTTTCAGAGGCTCCCTAACTTAATAGCATCCTTCTTGTCAAGCCTTGCCTTAACTGCTCACTCTGGCTTAGTGACGGACTTCTGTTCCCTCAGCCTGGAATCACACCCCACTGAAGTGCATCTCTGGCCCGGCATCTGCCCACCCCATTTATCATTGCTTGTTAAACTTTCCTCTAACAAATGATCAAATATTTTTCTTAGCATTCCATATTTATGAAAATGACTTCTATGTTTAATGGAACCTTATTTACTAACATCAAATACTGCCCACTTTTGTGCATAAACTGAAATTTTTGTCTTAATTTTTTGAGAGGGTCTCATGTAGCCCAGGCTGGCTTGAACTTGCTGTGTAGCTGAAGATAACCTTGAACTTCCTGATCCTTTTACTTTGCTCTAAGTGCTAGAAATACAGGTAGACATTACCAGGAATGGTCTGGCTTTTTATTTTTCTGTGACACTGAGGACTGAACCCAGGGCTCTGTGCATGCTAGGAGAGCTTTTTAACCAGAGTTACATCCCAACCCTCATGATTCAAGTGGGTTTTTTGTCTGTACAAAGAGACAGCTTCTCCATGTACTAGTCCTGGCTGTCTTGATTTGTAGGCCAAGCTGACCTTGAACTCTCACAGATCTGCCCACTTCTACCTACAGAGAGATAGAAAGATTAAAGGTGTGTGCCACCACTCCTGATATGACTCAGGTTTTAAGAATGTCTCTATTGTAGGGATGGGCACCATAAGCATAGTGCTGACCTGGCATTCATAAAGCTCTAGGTCCAACCCCAAAATCACAACATTCTATGAATAGTTTTCTGTTTTTCCTGAGAGGTTTAGGGTCCCAGGGAAGTGCTAGTGTAGGAGATGAGGCAGAGGAACTGAAGCCTAGCTGAGAGAGTCAGTAAGATTAGCTATTTTTACTACCATTTACACATTAGACTTAATCTGGAAGAAATAATTCAAGGGCTTAAAATAGTTACCGAGTCACTGAGTTACTTATAACGTCATAAGAACCTTCCAGTTTCAAAAGTATGGATTGCTTTAACTGAGATGCTTAGAAATAAGAAAGGGAGACTGCGAAGATACAGCAGTGATGACGGCACCTACCAGTTTGCCTTCCCTCCATTGGTTATCCACATCTTCTGGCCATTGATAATGTACTCGTCACCCTTCTTTTCTGCCCTGGTCTTAATACCAGCCACGTCAGAGCCTGCTGCCGGCTCTGTAACACAGTAGGCCTGGAGCACACGGACATAAGGAAATAAACGTTAATGATCACATTGTGACTATCTGGTAACCATACCAGCTTTTTGTTTTGTTTTGTTTTGTGGTGCTAAAATAGAACCAGGTTCTCAAACATGCTAAGCAAGTATTCTACAGGAAGCTAGCCCCTGTGTAGTATTGAAGGTAGTATTACAAATGAATGTCTAAAATTTACAGTGTTCTGTGTTGCAAGATATTTGATTGTACTGTGTAAAGATATGTCACTGTGATTGGTTTAATAAAAAGATGAACAGCCAATAGCCTGGTGGGAGGTGGAACTTCTGATGGGGGGGGTGGGGGGGTGTAATTGAGAGGCACAAGAGAGGTGCCAAAGGACACTGAGAGGAAACAGAAGGTACAAGTCTCTCTCTGTGCTGTTATTTGGGAACAGGCTGTTGGGACCAAGAAAGACTCATTACAGTTCTTAGAAAACCAAATAAATTTCTCAAATGTTAAAATATTTAATATGTAAATAAAATTAGGCATAGGACACTAATAGACTATAGGAAGTATTAAAATATTACATATATTCAAACAAATTTATTAAATTCAAATTCAAATATAAACTGATTTGAATATTCATTTAGTATCTACTATGCTGTAGGCTATAAAATCAGACAAGAAAAAGGCAGCCTGCCCTTGAGCTTTGCACAAGGCGACAGGGTAACCATGCTAAGTATCGGCATTAAACACTAGGACCCGAGAAGCCAGCTGCACTCAGATGATGCTCAACTCAAATCTCAAATAGAAGGGCTGTTCTGTAGGAAGAGGAAAGAAGAGAACTTGTACTCTCTGCAAAAGTAACCGTGAGATGAGGACAGAAACCAGGACAGGGCTGGGGACAGAGCATCGTATGCACGAGGTCCTGGGTTCAATCCCAGGCACCACCTAAACTGGGCATCCCATAAACTTAGTTACACGTGGTGGCACAAGTCTGTAGTCTCAACCCTGGGGAGATGGAAACAGGAGGAGCAGGTCCAAGGCTAATCATACTCACACACATCATTGGCTGCTCAGTCATCCTTCCCAAATACTTCTTCTTTTGTTGTTCATTTCCAGCGATAATCACAGGCATTTGCTACCACAGAAAATTAACATTAAAACAGCAAGAGAGTTAAATAGCTTTAGAAAACACAATTCGGGGGCTGGAGAGATAGCTCAGCGGTTAAGAAAACACAATTCAACAAATGGAAAAGAACTACCTGCCTCCCAGAAGGAGTAAATTCAAAGAACTGGCATTTGCTCTAGAGAGAAAGAGACACATCTACTAATCTAAGCTTCCTAAGTTATAGGCAGGCTTGGTGGTAATATACAAAAATTGACTACAGCAAGATGCTCACAGACTATGTGACATGGTATGTGTGAGCAGATGCCCAGTAAATTTCAGCACAGTAAGTGGGCAGCAGGCCAACAGGATAGCTTCTGAGACACCTTAGGCCTTGCCCTTATCCAAGGATTTCCAGGGAAGCTGTAGCCAAAGTGTACAGTTTCCTCACAAGGACACCCAGCCCTCCAGTACTGGAGAAAACGGAGCCACCATGATCACGCTATGCAGTCATATCTCCACGCCAAACTAGCAAATCTCCCACACCGGATTTACAGAGCTTAACCTAACTCGCCTGTTAGTGTCTCATTCACAGCCCAGGCAAACAACATTTTCTTAAGTTATAATCTTACTTATTTTATATATGTGCGCTCATGTGTATACTTGTATGTCTGTACGTGCCACAGCCAGATGATAACTTGGGAGAGTTGTCTCTTTCTATCACACTGGTTCCAGGGGCGGACCTCAGGCCATCAGGAGCCTTCACCCATTGGGGCTCTCACAAGGCCCATTTTTTAGTAACTTACCCCCAAAGAATTTGCTTCAATAGCGGTTTGTACGCCTGTACACCCATACGCCAACTCTTCGGTAATTAAACAAGCATCAAACGTTCCCAGTCCGAGGCCACCTGTGGCATCACAGTGTATGCAGAGCATTATAATATGAAGAACAACCCCATAAACTCCAAAGCAGCGAGGCTGGGAAAATGCCTGCGCTCTGTGCTGAGGAAAGTCTCCCCACAGCATGCAAATACTGTGTCCTCTAAATAGGGAAACAAAGGCAGGAAGCCACTGACCAGCAACAAACATTTTAGAAAGCAACAGATTTTTTTTTTTTTTTTTCAATTTTAGGGCTAAAGAATGTGTCGGGAGCTTACCACAATTCTCTGGAATGTGCGTATTGATCAAGCCAAGTTCCCAGGCTCTTTTGATTAAGGGGAATGGGTACTAGAAAGAACAATAACACCACAGTTATATACAGCTAATGGTAACTCGATCTCGTAATAGCACAGGACTCTTCTCCCTGCAAGCTGATACCCACTTCACCGGTTTTGTCGTATTCTGGAGCGACTGGGATTATTTCCTCTCTGGCAAACTTTCGAGCAGTTGCTTGAAATTCTTTCTGCTGTTCAGTCAACTCTAAGGGAAAAATATTTTGAAAACATCAAGAAGAAGTCAAGTTGAAGCGCCATGAAGTTAGTATGTGGAGATTTATACTGATCATAAGACATACTTCTGAACTCAGGAAGCAGCTTAAAGAAACGAGCCATACCCCTTCAGCATACAGTAATAGAATTAGTTTCAAAGAATCATAGAAGAGCGTCAACACCATAATTTAAATTTCACTCTTCTTTTAAACTCTAACAAATTTAAGAAGTTCCCACAAATAAACTGGTAAAAGCAACAAGAAATTTCTCCAAAATAACAACCACATAGAACTACCTGTATTACTAACAGGCAACATCCAAACAATCATTTACACAAAATAAAACTAGATATTGTAAAATGAATGGGATGACTATATTGTCTGGACCTCCTAGGGTAAATGTAGATTGCTAATTGCATTTTTGCAGACCTATGCTATCTATTGTTTTAGTTTGGGTGTGTCCGTGTCAAAATGAGGTGAGAGTGCCGCTCATTGGGCAGAGCACTTGCCTATCCAGGTCCTGGCTTCTGTCCCTCCGGGTGTTAAAGGTGGTATTGGGTATTTCAGGCAATCAGAGGAAGCACAGAAGGATGAGCCAAGTTTGGCGGCAAACACCTTTATACCCAGCACTCAGGTGGCAGAGGCAGGAGCATCTCTGTGATTTCAAGGTCAGCCTGGTTTATACAGTAGGTTTCAGGACAGACAAGGGTACATACTAAGAGGAAGGGAGAGAGGAGGGAGGGAGCAAGGGAATGAAGGAAAGAATATTTATAATTATAATTATCACTTCTATTGTGACGTGAGAGGTAAAAATGTAAAAGACAGATCAAGTCTCACAGTTAGTGTACTTTTAGTTAGTAATTTATACAGCCAGGCGCCATGCAAAAGTAATGCCTTTAAAATGATTGCATGCTATTTTTATGGTATATCATTACTAAAAGTGAGTACAGTTAATAAAAAAAGAGCAGGAGACTAAGGCAGAGGAGATGACTCCCCCTTGGTGACATAGCAGCAGGAGAAGCTAAGTGTTTTCTGAGTCACACCCTCACTTTTAAAATTAGAGAAAATTCCTGTTAAGGTTATGGACCAGTCAAAGGTAGGAAAGAAAAGCATCTAGCATTTTATTATTATTAACTGCTTTCATATACATGGTAGTTTTCAAAGATATCCTATAGCAGACACAGCTACTGGATTCACCAGAAGCGACTGCCTGGCCTGACTGTACTGTGAAGCTCCCTGATAAATACTATTTCACCCTCTGGCACTCAGCAGATTGTCACGGATTCTCCTTGGTGCTCACTAATAGGTAGGGATTTGTATGTAAAAAGCTACTATCTTCAATGCCCACTAATCCAATCTGCTATCCTCATACCATTTGAAAATTCTTAGTTTAATTCGGGTTTATATATTACTCATGTATACTTGAATAAAAACAATAACCCTAGAAAGTTACCTAGAGAAAAGATACAAATTTGGAGCAAAAGACAATTAAGAGGGTGAAGGACACCAAAAATAGGATATATTTCATTTCTGACCCGAGTGTTTCATTTTATAAAAAGGAAAGAAGAATCTTGCTTCTTTTCTCTCCAGTGCCACATTTCTTCCTGGTCTTAGGCCTGAGCATGTCATATAATACCATCAAACTGTAACCCAGATAAATTAGGCCAACTTTTTTTTAAAGCTTGTTACAACATCCAGCATTGAATCCAGCAAGTGTTTTGAGAAGTACTTGTTGAGCCAGGTGTGGATGCTCACACCTTTAATCTTGGTACTAGGTAAGGAGAGGCGGGCCGGATCGAGTTCCAAGCCTGTCTATCTACATAAAGAGTTCCAGTCCAGCCAGAGCTATATAGTGAGACTCTGCCTCCCGCCCCCCCACCACCAAAAGAGTATTTGTTACATTTAATTTCTAAGTTGAAGACAATTCACATATAGTAAGTAGATATTCACTTATTTGGGCCACCTACTTGGAAAAAGGGGGAAGAATACACATATCCTTTCAACACTGTTGGATAGACAGAAGTGTGCGAAAGCAGAACAGATGTGAAGAACCATGAACCATCTGTGGGTGGTGACTGGCTCTATCCATTGACAGACGTCATGTTTACAAACACATTCCAAATACACATTTTCAAGTCAAAGGACAGAACAAAACACATACCAAAACTAAACCCCAATCCTGGCTCCTGCTTAGGAGATGCTTTTGTGTGTTGTGCTCGCCACTCAAATCGAGAAAGACTTCTTAGGACCTGGAAAAGATACGTATGTTACAAATAAATCTGATAAATTAAGTATCAACCAGATGAAAGAGTTCTGTCCAGGCCACTGAGGTGGCTCACTGGGTAACAGTGCTTGCTGTGTAGACGGATGACCCGTTTGAGAAAACTGACTGCCACTACTGCCTCTAACCCCCACACCTGTTTTGTGTTCTCAGAGTTCTGCACAGACATAACCACAACACAAAAAAATTATTTACACTGACCAGCCTAAATGAGCACAGCATCTAAATGGTCAGATTCAAGAGCTACGTTTTTATAGTCAGCACTAAATACTTTAAATTATAATTCTAGTCAATTACAAGCTAGATGGGCACCTATCCATGAAGGAAATGTTATTTTTTGTTTTATTTTCATTTATGTATGTATCTACATATATGTGTGGGATATCCAAAGAGGCCAGAGGATGATGTGGAATAGTAGAGATAGTTGTGAGCCACCCACCATCAGTGGGAGAGCAAACTTGACCCTTGGTAAGAGTAGCAAATACTTAACAACAAAAACAAACAAGCAAACAAAACATAGTAAGTTGTGTGTGTGTCCCGAGTTTTTTGTTGCTGTTGTTTGCTTTGCTTTGGAGATCAGGTCTCCATGTGTAGCCATGTATGCCAGACTGGCCTTTAACTCTCAGAGATCCACCTACCACTACCTCACAAGTGCAGGGTAAAAGCATGTGCTACCACTCCAGGCCATAATAATTTGGTTTGTATTTGTTTTAGTACAAATTCTTTTGAGGTAGTTCAAGATGGCCCCAAGCCCACTGTGGAATCTTCAACCTCCTCTTCTGAGATTAACTGAAGATCATTGCTTTACAAAACTAGTCAGCTATAAAATACAGCTGGAGAGCCCACTGCTTGGTGGATTAAATATTGATATTAATCATTTAATTAGTTCAACACATGGGCCTACTCATTGGTTGTGCAGGATGAGCAGTGTGTGTGTGTGTGTGTGTGTGTGTCTGTGTGTGTCTGTGTGTAACTTAGTAGAAACAGAATAAAGAAGGAATGGCACAGAGTTAAGAAGTTAGTATTGCAACACTGAGTCCAGGTTTCAAAAATGCCCATCTTGGAACAGTTCCAAATACATGACTTGTATTCTCACATGAAAAATAGGGCTCACTAATCCTAGCAGATAACTGGAGATTATGAAAACAAGTTAGCCAGGTTTGAAAGTAGCAGTGCTTGGAAGACAGAGCTAAAGCTGTGAGCTCTGGAACAGCCTGGACAACAAGGTGAAATTCCATATAAACAAGCAATAAATACGACGTTCTGAAATTCTAGTCATAATGTTGTGTTTATTATTCCTGGCTTTCTGCCAAGAACAAGGGACTTCCACATATGGGAACAATAGTAACTTTAGTCCTAAAATCTGCAACAACAGCACAACTAAATAACGAATTTCTTAGAAATTTTAAGTCTTGGTTTTACAGCAATGTGGAAAGCAGATAAAGAAATATGCATTTTTTGATTAGTTATAGGGTTGGACTTTCTTCATTTGTCCTTGGAGGTATCAAGAAGCCTTTAGTTATGTTGTCAGAATTTGAATTTATCAACAACAACAAAAAAAGCTCTCCAATTTCTGTTTTCAGAGCCTGTTAACTAGTACCGTAAGGGGGGTGGGGGGAGAGCCTGGCGGGGGAGCCATTCAACAGTACGATAAAGTCATTGTAAACTCTAAAACTACTTCTTTTGGGTTCAAAGGCAATTTTAACCCAGTTTTACGTGGCATAAATGGGAGTCTTGTACGAATACATCGATAATATTTAAGATATCCAAGTATCTAGTGACTAAAACAGACTTTAGAACACAAAATACTAGCGAGTACAGACAGGTTTCATGAAGGTTCTTAATGTTTTTTTGGAAGAGTTCCTGTACAGTACAAACCGAGGACTCGGTGTCAGAACGGAGACAAGTATCTGGGGACCCCCCACCTCCCCGGGCCCAGAGCCAAGCAGGTCCACACGACCACGCCCTGCAGGGGTCAGCGTGACCCTCCAGACCCCCGCTCTGCACCCGGCTCACCCCGCATCCTCTGCGGATCGCTGCTGCCATCATGACTCCTTCCTCGCTCTGCTGGCTCCGACCACTGCAAGTGCCCTGCGCCTGGGGTCCCGCCCACGGGGGCGTGGCATGGGGGGAGGTCGGGGCCCTAGGGGGCGGGCCTTAGCCTTAAAGCAGGGCAGGTGGAGTGGCATGGAGCATCTCATCGCGCAGAGCAGACTAGGCTTTGAGGCATGACCTGCCCTAGCACAAGACGTCCAGGAAGTCGTCCTGGTTGAAGAACCCCAGGAGATTCTCGGGGTCACGACCAGTGACAGAAAGGGGAGGGGCCTAGAGTTCTCGCGCGCCTGCGTCCTGCCCGCGACCTTGCCAAAACCTGAACTCGTCCCGTCTGGCTCCCAGAGAGGGCTGGACCAGGATCCAGGCCAGAGGGCACAGGCGGATGTTTATCGCTGTCAGCTGTGACCTTTACTCAGGTCCAATCAAACCCTTGTACTTTGTGTCTTCAGTGTATACTTTAGCTTCAAACGCTGGACTAGAGCCAAAGGATGCCCGTGCTTCTGATTTTAAGTAGGATTTAACTACTTCCATGGCCACTAAATCCAGTGCCAGGAGACTGACAAGGAAGATTATTGCATGTTTGAGGCCAACCACAGATAAGTAGCAAGACCTAACTCTTAAACAAAACAGCATCAGTGACTTCTAGTTTTCTGAACATTTGAAATTACTTATAACATTTGAAAGGTTACTTATTATCCACCCACGGGGAAGTAGAAAGCATCCTTGGGAAACGCAAGCTGAGCCTATCTACTAAAAGCTCCCCTGCAGTGAATACTGGGGCTAAACATTTTGTTCACAAGTTCAGCTTGAAGTCAATGTCTTCCAGTTAGACCCAGGGTCTGAGATGGCAGGTGAGGTGCTATGGAGGTGAGGGATTATAAAACTTCTCAGTCTTGGGTTCCTCGGTTGCCGAGGCTTAAGAAAAAAAAATAAGCTGTCAGAGTCCTCTTTGCTCTGGGAGACAGGAACTTATTTCTGAACCACTCATTAACTGTAACCCTAACCACTCATTAATGAACAACGAAAGAGTCTCAGCTTATCTCTGCCTTGTCTTTAGCATTATCAGACACACACCAAAACCTGGAAATGGTATGGAGATTCTGTCGTGGGATAAATGGTCAGAAGATTAATAAGATTAATTAATTATAAGATTAATCTCTCAATAGTAATAATAATAATAATAGTCTTTCCTAAAACATAATCTTCTATTAGTTGCAAGGGAACATTCCAGAAAAGACACCATCCACTGAATAGTCTGCAAGTCTGATTAACTGTTTAGACCTCTGATTGTGGAGATATTGAAATACTTCAGGTCCAGAGACAACATTATCTGAGCATTTATAGCCCCCTTAGTGGCCATTTATTGCCTTTCTGTATGTGTGACCTAACTGCTTTGTGACCATGAGGTAATTCCTTTAGAATGTACAGACACGAACCTATCTCCCATCGGTCAAAAGGCAGAGAATGTTGTCAGGTAGCTTCTAAAGCCCTTAATTTTTTTTTTTTAATTTAAAAGCTTTTTTTAAACATGCCAATCACAATTCCCCTTCCTCCCCTCCACCTACTCACCCCCCAGCTTATCCTCAACCCCATCCCCTCCTCAGAGAGTGTAAGGCCTCCCTGGGGAGTGAACAAAGTCTGGCATATCAAGTTGAGGGAGGACCAAGCCCCTCCTTGCTGTATCAAGGCTTCCCTCTAAAAGAAATGGGCTCCAAAAAGCCAGTTCATGCACTAGAGATAAATCCTGATCCCACTGCCAGAGGCCATACAAACTGCCCAAGCCACACACTGTCATCCACATTCAGAGGGACTAATTCAGGCCGGTGAAGTTTCCCCAGTTGTCTGTCCAGAGTCAGTGAGCTCCCAGTAGCTGGGGTTAGCTGTCTCTGTGGGTTTCCCTATCACAATATTGAGCCCTTTGCTCAGATAATCCTTCTTCACTCTCCTTGACTGGACTGGAAACGAGACCCAGTGCTTAGCTGTGGATCTCTGCATCTGCTTCCACCAGTTGCAGGATGAAGGTTCTATGATAAGAATTAGGGTAGTCATCATTTGATTACAGGGGAAGGCTAGTTCAGATACCCTCTCCACTATCGTTTAGTGTCTTATCTGGGGTCATCACTGGGGAGTCCTGGGAATTTCCCTAGCACCACGTTTCTCCTTAACCCTATAATGGCTCCCTCTGTCAAGAAATCTATTTTGTTGCTTTCGGATCTCTGTCCCTCCCCAACTCAACCATCCCATTCCCTCATGTTCTCTTCCCACCCCCCTTACCCATTCCCATGCTCCCAATTTCTCAGGAGATCTTATCTATTTCCCCTTTCCAGGGTGATCCATGGATGGCTCTCTTAGAGTCCTCCTTGTTACCTAGCATCTCTGGGGTTGACCTTTGCTTTATGTTTAATATCCACTTATGAGTATATATACACTGTGTATTTCTGGGTCTGTGTTACCTCACTCAGAATGTTTTTTTTTCTAGTTCCATCCATTTGCCTGCAAATTTCAAGGTGTCATTTTTTTTTTAACTGCAGTATAACACTCTATTGTGTAAATGTACCACATTTTTAAAATCCATTCTTCAGTTGAGGAATATCTAGGTTGTTTTTGGGTTCTAGCTATTACAAGTAATACTGCTATGAATATGTCTTTGTACTATGATCAAATGTCTTTGTGGTATGACCGCGCCTCCTTTGGGTATATGCCCAAGAGTGGTATTGCTGGATCAAGATGTAGACTGATTCCCAGTTTTCTGAGAAACTGCCATACTTATTTCCAAAGTGGCTGTACAAGTTACACCCCCACCAACAATGGAAGAGTGTTCTCCTTGCTCCACATCCCCTCCAGCATAGGCTGTCATCTGTGTTTTTGATCTTAGCCATTCTGACAGGTGTAAGATGGTATTTCAGAGTTGTTTTGATACGCATTTCTCTGATGGCTAAGGATGTTGAGCAATTTTTTAAGTGTCTTTCAGCCATTTGAGATTCTTCTGTTGAAAATTCTCTGTTTAGATCTATACTCCATTTTTAATTAGATTATTTGGGTTTTTGGCCTCTAGTTTCTTGAGTTCTTTATATATTTTAGAGATCAGCCCTCTGTCAGATATGGGGTTGGTGAAGATCTTTTCTTATTCTGTAGGCTGTCATTTTGCCTTATTGACCATGTCCTTTGCTTTACAGAAACTTCTCAGGGTTAGAAAGTCCCATTTATTAATTGTTATTCTTAGTATCTGTGCTACTGGCATAATATTTAGGAAGTGGTCTCCTGTGCTAATGTGATCAAGGCTACTTCCCACTTCTCTTCTATCAGGTTCAGTGTAACTGGATTTATATCGAGATCTTTGATCCATTTGGACTTGACCCTTGTGAAGGATTATCACAAGATCTATTTGCATGCTTCTACATGCCTCCATCCAGTTATACTAGCACCATTTGCTGAAGATGCATTTGATATGGGATGTCTTTCTGTATGCTGTGATTTACCATTGGAAAATAAGGGAATTATTTTGGCCTATGGAAAAACAGCTTATAGGCAGGCAAGAAATCCAAGCATAGATAAAGGAAAATAATTAATTTCTGAGAAGAATTAATTCTGTGAAGAATTGTGTTGGGGTTTTGATAGGCAGTGCGTTGAATCTGTAGATTGCTTTTGGTAAGATTGCCATTTTTACTATGTTGTTCCTATCTATCCAAGAGCATGGGAGATCTTTCCATTTTCTGATATCTTCTTCAATTGCTTTCTTCATGGACTTAAAATTCTTGTCATACAGATCGTTTACTTACTTAATTAGGGTTACCCCAAGATATTTGATGTTATTGCAGCTATTGTAAAAGTTGATGTTTCCTTGATTTCTTTTTCAGACCATTTATCATTTGTATATAGGACAGCTATTGATTTTTTGAGTTAATCTTGTGTTCTGTCACATTGCTGAAGTTGTTTATTAGCTATAGGAGGTTCCTTATAGAATTTTGGGGGGTCATTTACTTATATGTATGCATATATATATATATATACTGTCATATCACCTACAAATAGCAAAAGTTTGACTTCTATCTTTCCATCTTATATTCTCTTGATCTTTTTTTGTTATCTTATTTTACTAGCTAAAACTTTGAGAACTATATTGAATAGATATGGAGACAGTGGACAGCCTTGTCTTGTTCCTGATTTTAAAGGGATGGCTTTGAGTTTCTCTCAATTTAGTTTGATGTTGGCTGACAGCTTGCTGTATATAGCCTTTATTATCTTTAGGTATGTTCCTTGCATCTTTGATCTCTACAAGACTTTTATTATGAAGGGGTATTGGATTTTTTCAAATGCTTTTTCAGCATCTAATGATGTAATAACGTGGTTTCTTTTTTATTACTTTATATGGTGGATGACATTGACACATTTTGTATGTTGAACTATCCCTGCATCTCTGGGATGAAGCCTAATTGATTATAGTGGATGATTTTTTGATGCATTCTTGGATTCCTTTACAGTGTTTTATTGAGTATCTTTGCATCAATGTTGGTGAGGGAGGCTGGTCTGTAATTCTAGTTCTTTGTTGCATTTTTGTGTGGTTTGAGGATTAGGGTGATTTTAGCCTCCTCAAAAAAAAAAAGAGTTTGGCAATATTCCTTCTGTTTCTGCTGTATGGAACAATTTGAGGAGTATTGGAATTAGTTCTTCTTTCAAATTATGGTAGAATTCTTCACTGAAACTGTCTGACTCTGGGCTTTTTTTTAGTTGGGAGACTTTTAACGTCTGTTTCTATTTCCTTAGGGATTATAAGTCTATTTAAGTGGTTTATCTGGTCTTGATTTAATTTTGGGGAAGGTCACTTATCTAGAAAATTGTCCATTTCTTTTAGGTTTTCTAATTTTGTGGAGTACAGATTTTTGAAGTATGACCTAATGATTTTTTTTAGATTTTCTGGATGTCTGTTGTTATGTTTCTTTTTTCATTCTTGATTTTGTTAATTAGAATATTCTCTCTGCATTTTGGTTAGTTTGTATAAGGTTTTGTCTCTCTTGTTGATTGTAGTGGGATTATGTTGTTACATCATAAATAATTGCCCTGCTTATTGGTTTAATAAAATGCTGATTGGCTGAAGGCAGACAGGAAATGTGGGCAGGGCCACCAGACTAAAAAAAACTCTGGGAACAGGAGGAGCAAAGTAGAGATACCAGAGAGACGCTAGAGAGATGCTATCCAGCTGCCCAAGAATCAACATGTAAAAGTAACACAGGTAAGTCACAGGCCACATGGCAAAACAGATTAATGGAAATAGATTGAGATAAGATGAAAGCGCTTGCAAGTTATATGTCTGAGCCACAGGCTAATCAGCATAAAATTAATACAAAGCCTGTGTATTTCAGTGGGGCTGTGGGTCTGTGGGTCTGGACCACAGGCCTGAAACTTCATACAACAGTTGATTTTCTCAAAGAACCAACTCTTGTTTCATTGATTCTTTGTATTGTTCTCAATTGATTTTATTGATTTCAGCCCTGAGTTTGGTTATTCCTACCTTCTACTCCTTCTGGGTGAGTTTGCTTCTTTTTGATCTAGAACTTTCAGCCGTTAAAGTCTCCTGTGTGAAATTTCTCCAAATTTTTTATGCAGGAACTCAGTGCTATGAATTTTTCTCTTAGCACTGTTTTCATTATGTCCCATCAGTTTAGGTATGTTGTGGATTCATTTTCATGGAATTCTTTAATTTCTTTCTTTATTTCTTCCTTGATCTAAAGGTGGTTCAGTTAAGAGTTATTCAGTTTCCATGACTTTGTAGGCTTTCTTTGTAGACTTTGTAGGTTTGTGTTGTTGTTGAGCTTTAACTTCAGGCCACGGTGGTTCAATAAGATATAAAGGGTTATTCAAATTTTTTGTATCTATTAATATTTGCATTATGAATGAGTATGTGGTCTATATTAGATAAGATTCCATGGGGTGATGTGATGAGAAGTTATATTGTTTTGTGCTTGTGTGGAATGTTCTGTATTTGAGTCATAACATCTGTCAGATTCCTTATTTCTGTTAAGTTTTTATCTGGCAGACCTGTTAATTGATAAGAACAGGGTGTGAAAGTTTCCCACTATTAGTGTATAGGGTTTGATGTGTGATTTAAGCTTTAGTAATGTTTCTTTTACATATGTAGGTGTCCTTGAACTTGGAGCATAAATGTTCATGATTGTAATTTCATCTTGATAGATTTTTTTTTCTGAGATGAATATGTAATCTCCTTCCCAATCTCTTTTGATTTTGGTTGTACGTTTATTTTGTTAGATATTAGGATAACTACACCAGTCATTTGATTGGAAAACCTTTTCCCAACCCTTTACTCTGAGGTAGTGTCTATCTTTGAAGCCGAGGTGTGCTTCTTGTATGCATCAGAAGGATGGATCCTGCTTTCTTTTTTTTTTTTTTAACTTTATTTATTTGCCTTGGTGTTTGCCTGGAACTGGAACTACAGACAGTTGTTAGCTGCCATGTGGGTGCTGGGAATTGAACCCGGGTCCTCTGGAAGAGCAGACGGTGCTCTTAACCGCTGAGCCATCTCTCCAGCCCTGGATCCTGTTTTCTGACTTTCATAGTCTTTGTTGAGTAGTCAGGTGTTATTCTGATGGGTCTGCATTTTTAAGTGTCTTGGCCTTTTTCTTTTTCAGCTCTTAATATTCTTTTTTTTTTAAATTCTGGTTTATTATGTGGCAAGCAGACTTTTTTGGGGGGTCTAATCTATTTGGTGTTCTGTAAGCTTCTGTCTTCATAGGTATTTCCTTCTTTAGGTTGGGAAAGTTTTTTCTATGATTTTGTTGAATATGTTTTCTGTGCCTTTGAGCTGGTATTCTTCTCCTTCTTCCTATTATTCTTAGGTTTGATCTTTTCTTGGTGTCCCAGATTGCCTGAATATTTTGTGCTATGACTTTGGTTTTTTTTTGGCTTTCGTGTTTTCTTTGACTGATGAGTTTATTTCCTTTATCATATCTTTCATGCCAGAGATTCTCTCCTCCATCTCTTGCATTTTGTTAGTTATGCTTGTATCTATAGTTCCTGTTCATTAATTCAGATTTTTTTCATTTCTAGCATTACCTCAGTTTGTGTCTTCTTTATTGCTTCTGTTTCAGTTTTTGAACTGTTTTCTTCATCTGTTTGATTGCTTTTGCTTAGCTTTCTTTAAGGGATTTATTGATTTCTTTCCCCCCTTTCATCTTTTCTTTAATTTCTTTGAGGGAATTTTTCATTTCTTCTTTAAAGGCTTCTATCATCTTCATAAAGTTATTCCTAAGGTAATTTTCTTCTGCTTCATCTACAATATGATGTTCAGGTCTTGCTGTTGTAGAACCACTAGGTTCTGGTGGTCCCATGTCTCTCTTTTTGTTGGTGTATGTGTTCTTGCACTGATGTCCATCCATCTCTTCCTCCAATTGGTGTAAGTGGTATCTGTGTCTCAGGAAGCTGCTCTTGGTCCAGTTTGAATTCTTGGTCCAATCAGAGCTGGTGGATTCTGTGTCTTAGGGAGCCTCTGAGGTCACAGGGTGATGAGTGAGTTTGGGGGAGGGTATGGGACTCGTAGATTTCAGGGCCTAACTGACTGGGGTACCTTCCCACAAGAGTCTTCCCTGCTGGCCTGCAACTGGGGCAGCAATGGGTGGGCATGACTTCTCCCCTTTTTCTGTTGTGTTTCCACCAATGCACTTGAGAAGTATGTTGATGTATGTGATTTTCTTTCTTCTGTCTCCATTAAACTTCTTAAAATTGCTGCATCACTAGAACACGAGCTTTGCGAGAACCTGGATCTCTGTTCCCAGACCGATGTTTTTTTTTTTTTTTTTTTTTTTTAAAAAAAAAAAGCATGTCCCTGTGTCTGGTGAAGTATCCTCACTTCACTCTGCACATTTGTCCTCAAACAGGAATACCAGAAGTTGGATAACACACAGTATTTGAGTGATTGACATGCTTCGTAGAGCTAATCAGGAGTTAGACCCAAAGTTAAGGAGACAGTTGTAAATGAAGGCACCAGACTTTTATCATTTTGAGCCCAAGTGAAGAGTTGGAGCTTTTGGGTTAGAACAGTTTCTAAGAGCTTGATATGTTGTCTTAGAGGTAATTTGAACACAACACTCCAACTCTAAATATTTAGATAACACACTGTTTGTGAGGCCCTTTCTCACACCTGTAGCATTCAGTTACAGTCAGTATGTATATTTCTCCAGTGCCTTATACATGTAATTTGTTTTCAAACTAGGATTCTATAAATGTTTTCTCATTTCAGGTTGGTTTATCTTCTATCTTTAAAAAATATAATCAAACTCTTCTTAACAGTACTATTTTTTTTAAAAAAAATTATATGTATATCTGTGTGTTTCTTCTGTGCACACTGAGGCCAAAAGTGAATATCAGATTTCCTGGAACTGGAGTTACAGATGGTTGTAAGCCTTTGGCCATGTGTGCTGGGATCCAAACTTAGATCCTCTGCAAGAGCAGTGCATGCTCTTAACCGCCAAGCCATCTCTTCAGACTCCACCCCCCCCCCACCCCCCCCACCCCCCGTCCAAAGGCCAAGCCACTTGTCCTGAAGCATGCCTTGTGTTGGGTATTCATTTTGTGTCTCTGGATCTTGTGTTCTCTTTAAGTTTCAAACTACTAGAGGCTTGAGCAGTTTCTGCTTGACATGAGGAAGCATTTAATGCCACTTTTATCTCCTGACAATAACTTTAGTTATTTAACAAAATTGGTGACATGCCAGTTTATCCTATGGCAAAGATTCAATTTCCCCTTGGCTAGTCAAAAGTAACTAATAGGTTTTCTGCCCCAAGATAATAGGGTTCTCCGCCAATGCAGTGAGCCAGATTAAGCCAAATTTAAAAGTGTAACAACAGTTATATTGAACAAAGCAACTCCGAGGCAGGTTCACTAGTCTTGGAGCTCAACGACAGAGAAGTTGCATAAGGCAGGAGGTTTTATAGATTGTAGGCAAGGGATGATAATGTATGGAATTTTGCCCAAGTGTGGTCAAAGCCGGGGCTTAGGCAAGCTCTTGGGCACCTGGTAACATCAGGACAGGAAGCTGCACTAGCTGCCAAGGAGGTGGAACTGGGCCTTTTGCCACTTTGGTTTGTTCAGAGGCACTCTCAGTGGGCGGGGCTTGGAGAGAGAGATAGTAATGGGACTTCCTGGACCATGCAGGCGTGAACTGGAGGCTCTGTCTGAACAGTAACCACAGAGCTATGTCCCCAGCTATTTATACCCAGTTAAATGCAAATTTTATATATCTGCAGAAACTCACAAGAAGCTGCCCACAGTGGTAGGAGAGATAAGAATAAGAGCGTTCAGTTCGGGCCTGGTGACTCAAGTCTACAGTCCGAGGCCTGTAACCCTACAGTCTGGTGGCCTGGCTCCGAGGATCCGTTGTTCAAAGGCAGACAGCTGTTAAGCCCAGCTAATCAGAGGGATGAAGTAGGGGGTTACAAAGTTCAGGGCCAGGCTTCAAAGCAAGTTTAAGGCAAGTCTGGAGCCACTCAACAAGACCTGTGTGTCAAATCAAAATCACGGCTGGGTAGTGGTGGTGACACATGCCTTTGTCCCAACACTCAGGAGGTAGAGGCAGGGGAACCTCTCTGAGTTCAAGGCCAGCCTGGTCTACAGAGCAAATTCCAGGACACAGAGAGACCCTATCTTCAAAAACCAAATTAAATTATATGAATAAAAATTACAGGACAGTCTGGGGACACTGGTAGAGCTTGCCTAACGTGAATGCAGACTTAGGTTCAGTTCCCACTAATGTTTAAAGGAAAGAGGAAAAGACAGAGAGCAGACTGCACCTCCATCCAGGCTTTGTGTTTCTGTCCCCGTTGGTCTTGCTAATGAAAACCCGCAAAAGTCATACAAAAAATTGTTGGCTGTGCCTTGAGTACTGGATTCAGTTATTTGGCTCAAATCTCTGGAACTAACACTTTGTGACATTTTATTATTATTTTCTTCTTTTATCTAACATATATAAGGTTTTTAGTTTGACACCCCCCAGAAAAAGAAAACAATAACCTTCCCCTTAGGTGTGAGGAATATTCTTTCCTTTTTAGCTGGATTCCAGAGGTGTAATCACCTTGAAACCAAACATTAGCTTTCACCCCTTCGTTTTTGTTTTGTTTTGTTGAGATGGGGTAGATGCCATGTAGCCAGGGCTGGCTTTGAACCCTGATTCTGTAGCCTCTGCCTCCTGGATGCCATGATTGTAGGCATGCATTACTCACTATGCCTAGTTTGACTCTCTTTTTTAAGAACATTTACAGATACAGAAATGTAAAACCATCAGTTTCTTCAGTTAAGATTGAAGTTTGGATTCAGAGTTTGGTGTGGACCACAGTGGGTGAAGGGGCTGAGAAGCTATTTGTAGTCATACGTTTCTCTATTCCACCTGGACAGTCTGCAGCTGACTCTCAAGAATTCTCAAGCTGCTTTCCAAATAACTGACAGAGAGGCTTACTATTATAGTAACTGCTGGGCCAGTAGTTCAAGCATATTAATAGCTAGCTCTTACACTTAAATTAACCCATCATTCTTATCTGTGTTTAGCCATGTGGCTTGATACCTTTTTGCTCAGGCAGCATTCCCATCTTGCTTTGCATCTGGCTGGGGAGCATCTGTCATCTTCTTATACTTCATAGCATTGGACAGTTTCTTTCCAGAACAAGAGAAGATCACAAAAAACACTGACAAAGCTACAGTCAGAATGCAGACCACCTAGAGCCATGGACAGTCTTCAGCTGTCTCCAGCATCTGCCCCACTGCACCTGGCTGTGCAGCCCCATCAGCGTCTGCCCCACTACACCTGGCTG
>PVIH01019928.1:0-33986 GCA_004025045.1 Sigmodon hispidus | reverse complement strand
GGTGCCAGCCTGTACGCCCTTCCTCAGGTGTCAACCTTGGGTGCCCTTCCTCAGGTGCCAGCCTGTACGCCCTTCCTCAGGTGCCAGCCTGTATGCCCTTCCTCAGGTGCCAGCCTGTACGCCCTTCCTCAGGTGGCAGCCTGTGTGCCCTTCCTCAGGTGGCAGCCTGTGTGCCCTTCCTCAGGTGCCAGCCTGTGTGCCCTTTTTCAGGTGGCAGCCTGTGTGCCCTTCCTCAGGTGCCAGCCTGTGTGCCCTTCCTCAGGTGGCAGCCTGTGTGCCCTTCCTCAGGTGCCAGCCTATGTGCCTTTCCTCAGGTGCCAGCATATGTGACCTTTCTCAGGTGCCAGCCTTGTATCCCCTACTTCAGGGGCCAGCCTTTGGTGCCCTTCCTCAGGTGCCACTCATCTTCTTGTTTCTTTGTTTGGCATGAAGTTTCTCACTGGCCTAGAACTCACTGGTTAGGAAAGGTTGACTAGCGAGCCTCAGAAATTTACCCAACTTCTGCCCACTCTCAGCTTTGATTGCAAACATTTTCTACCACGCTCAGCTTTATTTTACATGGGTTTTGAGAACTGAACTCTGCTACTACTGAGATATATTCTCAGCCTCGGAGACTCTTTTTTAAATTGACACTGACATTTTAATACTGAAGAGCTCATCAGGAATGTCAACTTTACAGCTCTACACTCAACTAGGGATTCGCCAAAGGTTAACTGGGTTTCCATTTGAAGTGGACAGGCCAGAGGAAATTTTGACAATTTTTTCTTCTAGTATCTCTAAGTATTTTATTTATTTTAAATGCATTGAATAGATGCTAGAAGAAAACCATATAACAACTCAACATATATGTATTGTGAAGCAGGGTGAGTTAATAAAAGGAAACTGTAGGATGGCAGTGCTGTGTGAGTGTGGATAATGGTGATTTAGTTGAAACTGTTCTTACCACAGTGACAAGATACCTGGACACAGACAACTGATGGAAGAAGAAGGCTGTTTTGGCTTGAGGTTTCAAGAGGTATAATCTACAAAGAGAGGGGAGGTGAGCAGAGTGGCATGCCCATGGTGGCAGGAGCGGTTTACATGGTATCAATTGCCCAGGAATCATAGAACAGAGCTTTCCAGATCCATGGGCTGGCCTCATGGATCAAGCTTTAATATCCAGGCCTCCAAATATCCTTCCAGCTAAGGATCAGGTGTTCAAACACATGAACCCATGGAGGAATCCTTCAGATTCAGATCATGATAGTAATGTAGAGATTGAAGGTTTGTTTTTTGAAGTTTTATTAGTTTGTCATTTTTCAGAGACCATTTGAGAGAATTTCTGTAACTGTAAACCAATTTGTATCCTCAATTGTGATGGCAGCGGGAAGTTCCCACAAGGTGCTACACAAGAAAGACTTTAGGCCTCAATCTACACTTTGGAACTTTCTCCCCCAAGTAGAACAAGGTAGACCAGAAGCCTGGATTTCTTCATAAACTAGACTAGAGCCAGCTGGAAGCTTTAGTTCTTGATCTCCCAGCACTGTTCAGGTGCTGACATGTTTCAGAATTCAAGCCCAAAGTGCTACTGCTTAGAAAGGTTCTCTATAGTCTTTACTGCAAGCCTACTGTATTGCAGGAAATAAATAGAACCTTTAATATATATTGCCTTCTATATAAAAGGGATTCTCCACCATCACATGCTCCTACCCTGATGTCCCATCTCATCACATCCTATAAGCAATAGAGCCATCCACACATGGATTTAAGTTTCCGAAGCCGTGAACCAAAATAAACCTTTTCTCTCATTGAGTTGATAGTCTTAGGTATTTTGTTAGAGCAACACATGGATGATGAACACATATAGCTCCTTGCCAAGGAAGGGTGCCTCCATGACCTCAGTTTCACCTCTGGGAAAGGCAGCAAGGGTTGCTGCTGGCCATTTCTCAAGCCTGCGACCCTTCTTTGGAAAGTCTGCAGAATGAGATAGATGAGCACTGGCCATGGCCACCTCCTTAAAAAGACTTGACACAGAAGTTGGGATAAAGAAAAGATGAAAGGTGTGGGTTGAAGCCAACAATAGAGGTGAAATCTTCCTTTACTGTTCACTTTTTACATAAACAGGATGAAAATATAGTCTTCTTGGAATATAGTACCTGGGAAATAAATTAACCTCTTTTCAGTGAACTTGATTGCTTCCCTTTCTCGGAAGCTGGCGTGAACTAATAGAAAGCTTGTTGGAGCACTCAGTGGCAGTGACTAATTAAACCCAGATGCCTGCTTCTTAATTAGTTTTGATCTGTCTTTTACCTTGGGTTTTTCTATATGATTTAATAATGTAAGACAACTCACCTCCTTGAGGATGTGAGCTGGGTAGAAATGATAAATAAATGACAGGGCAAAATAAAAGAGAGAGAGGGATAGGAAAATTTAAAGTTAATGATGTTCTAATAACATTCTAACATAGACTCTTTGCTGTCTATGGTCCAAGTGAGCCAATGATGGATGTACTGGGTGATTTTCTGTCATTTGCCAGGGCTTCCCATAGACACAAATGGCTTCCCTAGTGTTTCTTTATTTCTCATCTGCCTTATTTGTCTGTCATGTACTTGATTTCCTGCACCACAGTCCATTCCTGCTAGAATCTCTTTTTCCTTCTCCTGTCTGTCTGCATTCACACCCCAGGCTTTTAAAAATGTTCCTCAAAATTAATTCTTTTGCAAAGAAATCTGTTTCTTGAAGTTCCTAAGCCATTTTAAATCAGACCAGGCAGTGAAGAAAAGTCCTCATCTGCTTTCAGGCCTATGACTTCTGAGGTGATTGATTTTAAAGGCTCCTTTAAGGGTCTGGTTCTCTCCTCTCTTGGTTCCATATCTATTTCCTGCAAGGAACCTTAGAAGTCACCTCTGCCCCTCTGGGCAAACACATCAGCTTTCCTTGCTGCTGTGACAAAATGCCTGACAGAAGTCACCTAAGATAAGAGGGGCTTTGGTTTGCCTTGCGGGTTAGAGGGCACAGCACACAGTGCTGAGGGAAGGCATGGAGATTGGAAACACACGCTGTAGTAGTGGAGCTGACTGTGGGTACAATTTGCCTGTTTCTTGGTAGATCAGGTAACAAGAGAGCTCAACTGGAACAAAAATTGAGGACCACTTTCAGTGCCTGCCTCAGTGGCCCACTTTAAACAGTGTCACATACTTACCTGGCAGGGGAGATACCATGATCACGAAGGTGGTTTTTCTAGGGCGAGGTTTATCCATTGCATTCTGGATGTGCTGACCCCTGCAATTTCCCCAAATGCAGGAAACTCGATTGCATAATTTGTGGTAGTGGGGGACTGCGCTTACGCTCTCCCCTTAAAAATAAAGCAAAATAAATAAATAAATAAATAAATAAATAAATAAATAAATAAATAAATAAATAAAACAAACCAAAACAGTGCTACTAGCAAGAGACCAAATATCCAAACATGCAAGTCTTAAGAGCTTCTGTTTTTTGTTAGTACTAACTAATTTTGGTCATGGTATTCTGTCTAAGTGACCCATTCTTTGGTATCAATTGAACCTTCTGTCCTATCAATAGGATTAAAATACATTTTTAAAAAGTGGTATTTCAGAAAAACCCCGGGATTTTTCTTAGAAGTTTCAAAAATGTTGTATCACACAGAAATGTTTGTAATTAAAACAAGTAATGACTGAGTGCAAGATGATTCTACCAAGCTGGTGTCACATGTAGTCATAAACACAGTATATCCTTAGAGTCAGCCTTTTGGGTTCAGGGCTCAGTTTCACCCCTGTGACCTTGGAGATGCATGGGGTAGTAATAACACTGAGGGCACAGAACACTGTGAAGGTTCCAGCAGCCAACAACTGTTGCAGCTGCCATGCATCACCACATACAGCACTTGCAAACCAACATTAAAACAGCAGAAGGCTTTTTGCTTCTCCCTCTGGAGGCTGCAGTCTGAGATGGGGTCTGAAGGACTGGACTACCTCTTCTGGAGACTCCAAGGGATGGTTCCAGCCCCCTCCCCGCTACTGGATGCCAGTGGCCTTAGATTGTAGGTGAAATATTCTGGTTTATCATCTCCTTCCTCAATGTTTATCTCTGTGTCCAAATTTCTGCCTTCTGTGAAGACAGCAGCTGTTCTGGACTAAGGTCCACTCCAACAGCCTCATCTTACCTAGATCACTTTCATTTAGCTTTCTGTTTTTAGATATAGTCTAAGATATTGAGGTTTAGGTCTCTGGTATGTATTTTGGGGGTTGTATAAATCAACCCATGCCCAGAGAGGTATTAATATTAGTAATAATTCATAAAGTCTGAATATTATTAGATTAATACTTATAAAATAGCGGACTCTCGACCTTTGTTTCTGTAGAATGGTAATACCATTCAGCATATTTTTAATTTGTTCTTTACAGTGTTCTCTTAGTCTTCAGTTTTACTTCTCATGTTCAGGGCTGCTCTGGTGAGGCAGGCTGGGGTGGAAGAGAAAGATTAAAGGAAGTAATCTATCACTTCAGACATTTGTCCCAGCCTTGGGGACTTCTCCTAAAGCTTTACCATGAAGTTGTTACCACCCAACTTAACAATCAGGTCTATCATTTTAAGAAACTCTTCCAAGGCCCCCGGTATGCATTCACATGGATGAGTATTTTATAAAACTTACAATTTGAGACTTTTATACAATTAAAAAATTAATTTTATAGGTATGTGTGTTATGTCATATGTATATGCTACCTGAGTGCAGGTACCTAAGGAAGAAAAAGGGGAAGGGTACAGACAGAGCCCTTGAACCTGAAGTTAGAGGCAATTGTGAACTGTCTGACTTGGGTGCTGAGATCCAAACCCTCATGCTGTAGAAGAACAGCCACACTTCCTAGCCACTGAGCTGTCTCTATAGTTACAGTCTCCTGTGATGTCATGATGTCTTCTTGTGTCCCAGATGTGTCATTTGAATGAACAGTTCATCCCATTGTGTTGTAATAGCTTTGGACTATTTTGAGATGACTTAAAAGGAAGCTGAGATGGGAACATATTGATTTGGGGGTTTAATGGAGGAAAGAGCCTTTGTGATTTCCAGTCTCTTCCACCACTAACTTTCCATGTACAGAGACAAGTCCCAAGAATGGGAACTAGGGAGATAAACAGAGCCTTGCTATAGGTTGGTGCATGTCCCTCAACAAACCTTTCAGGAACAAGGAATCTTCCAGAACCACAAAGTAAACTTCCTTTCTTTGTATGTCACCTATTCTGTTGTATCCTGTTTTAACAAACAAATGCAAAACCTAAGTCAGAAAACAAACAAACATAAAACCCAAGTAAGAGGCAGACTTCAGTCCTTGGAAGTTTTGTAA
The DNA here is from genome assembly GCA_004025045.1 of Sigmodon hispidus. NCBI lineage: Eukaryota > Metazoa > Chordata > Mammalia > Rodentia > Cricetidae > Sigmodon > Sigmodon hispidus. Next base: position 28,647 of record PVIH01019928.1, on the reverse strand, counting down.
GATGAGTGACATTATAAAAGGAGGTTTGATTTTGATCAAAGTCTGGTCAGATGCAAGTTGTCCTTTGTCAGCAATATATTTAAAGTCTGGTCAGATGCAAGTTGTCCTTTGTCAGCAATATATTTTGGTCTCATCTGTTTATTATTTAAGATAACTATTTTATTTTTTATTATCTCTATGTTAGTATGCCTGTGTGTGAGTATGTAAACATGTGCAGATACCCTAGGAGGCCAGAAGAGGATGTGAGATTTCCCCTGAAGCTAGAATTAGAGGCAATTATGAGCTACCCAAGAGGGCTACGCACCAAACCTGGGTCCTCTGCAGTATGTGTTCTCAACTGCTCCAGTTTGTTTACTTATTAAAGCCATGGTCTATCTATGGAGACCAAGCTAGTCTTGAACTCATGTGCATCAACTTCTCCAGTGCTGTAGTTACAGGAGGGCATAATACTATGTCAGGCCAGAAAATCATTTGTTAATGTAGCTTGTATCAGTTGTACTAGGAAACGTACTGGGTATTTTCCTATTGTCTATGTAAAAAATATTTAAATTTTTTTTATGAATTGATAAACAAAAATCATCAGTGCCGCAAGCAGTATGCATTTATTTAGTTAATAATGATACAGTTTTGTTGGATCTGTATGCTCTGTGTTGAATTTGTTGGCTTCCATTGTACAAGGAGCTGGGATTTATTTTCTTGGTCATATATAAAGTATACTAAGACAACAATTCTGTTTTTAATCATTTATATTTTTTTCTTAAAAAAATGAACTTAGAGATGCAAAGTCCACTGACCACCTTTTGTGCCCTTTGGCTTTTTTATCATGTGACCTGGCAACTCTTTGTGGCATCTAACCTGTTCCTTTTGTCACATTCAGGTCACTTTAATATATAACAATAAGTTGAATGTTATTTTTAAAAGGATCTTGGCTCACAGGGAAATTACTGGCATTGTTGAATAAAGGGAGAGATGTCTCCTAGTCTCACCTCTCCTGTGTGTATCTGCAGTCATACTGCCTTTCTGGTCTATGTGAATATTTTGGTATGAATGGAAGAATTTGTAATTTATTAGTGGCTTGAATTGCTGAAATACTGAGGGAACAATTAAATAGTGTTTTCTTAATTCTGCAAAACTCCTATGTTTTATTCATGTTCAGATAAATTATTGACCTTTTATTGTAATGTGAAGTACATCCTAGTCTTATTATAAACGAGAAGTTTTTGGCTATTGTTGGCTATAGCTTTATTTATTTAATACTCCTTTCTATATTAGTTTCTTATTCATGGACTGTTGGAGGATGTCATAAATAATGACATTGTCTGTGGAATATGCTATTAAAGTAGGGCCTGCATCATAGTTATAGAGAATTGATACAATTCCCAAGTAGCCCTGTTCCCTAAACCTCACTGTTATTTTTCCATTATTTAAGATTATGTTTAGTTACCTTACTGGATATAATCACATTTCAGCCTCATTTTGTGTAGACAATGCTAGCTTCAAAAGATGAAGATTTATACTGTTTTAAAGAGAACCAGACAAAGGCTTTTAGGTCCTTGAATGGCTACTTTAAATTGGGTATAACCAGTAAAAATGGGGTAACTTTTAATTCCCTGGGTCTCCTTGTGGATGGTAAAGGGGGAAGCAGGAAGTTCACAGGCATGGGTCCAAGTGGTGAAACATTCCCTGTCCCAGAGTGGATGGCACCCTTAGCCTGTGTCCCATTCACCTCTTGTCATTAGTCCCTCACTATACTTCAGACAAGCCATGCCTTCACCAGGAGACACACACCAAAATGACATGAGCTGGTGGTGATTACAAATCATGAGAGTCTTGAAATGACATTTTCCTGACATTGCCTTCAATTGTGCAAATCTTACAGAGCGGTCCGTGAATTATGCAAATTGTGTTATAAAAAGGGAACAACAGAACGAAAACCATGTCAGTGTCACATCAAGATGACTACAATGCCACACAGAAAGAAAAACAACTTGGAAATCTGATTCATGATTGGCAACATGCTTTTAGCTACAGAAAGCTTTTACAGTTGTGGGAGCCAACTTGAGTTCTGGGACACAGGACCCAGTGTGCCCCAGACGTTCTTTGGAAGTCTGAAATAGAACCATGTTTTCAGTCCTCAGCTGCTCTGTGCTGTGCTGTGTAGAGGGACGGTACTCAATAGGTGTCCCTCCCAGAAAGCACTTCCTCTTCCTGTTTTCTCTTCGTTCTCATTCTCTTCTTCCTCCTTTTCTGAAGACTCCTCTTCTTTGTTTTCCTCCTGCCTTTCTTCTTCCTGTTCTGGGGACTGAAACCTCTCACATGTTAGGCTAGCACTCTACCACATTCTCAGCCCAGAGACCTGCTTTTTAACGAGAAAAAAAGCAAGCAATGAGTAGGTGATGCCTATGAGATAGAAGCATCATACACGTGAGGAAAAAACACTGCAGGGTTACAGGACACACACACACACACTCACACACACACATACACGGGGGTGGGGTGGGAGTATGAGGAAGGGGGTGGGAGGGAGATGGCTCTTCAGAGAAAGCCTCCTGAGAAGCCTCTGATGTGGTGGCATTCTACTAGAGACTTCAGTGACTAAATGAGGGGACACGGAAGGGGGACATCAGCAAGCTCTACAGAAGAAGAAAATAGATGGTATAGACACTTTGCTGTGAGAATAAACATGGCTGGTCCAAACAGTGAAGGGCCAGATGACTGAATTGAATGAGTCACAGGCAACTATTGCTAGTGAAGGGAATTCAGGGCATGCTTTGAAATCCATGCAAGTAGAAATTATGTGAGTTGAGGTAGTAGTTGTCTATGTTGAGAGAGCATCCAGAGATGGTTTAAAAAATTTCAGCTATACTTATCTTTGGCCAACAATTTAGACTGGAAGTGACTGGAAGTCTCCACTACGCTAAGATATTTTAGAAGACCAAAGGGTTGAAGGAATGTGACATGGCTGAAGAAGGCTGTACAGGGCTGCTAATTTGAGGTATCTCTAAAATGTGGTAGGCTTAGGGGATGTGATGGTGTTCCTGAGGTGGGAAAGCACATGGTGTGGGTGGTGACAGGTGGGAGAGTATTCTGCCTGGGGTAGTTGCCATTATTGTAGGGAGTAACATTGAGCAGTTTGGGTGAAGCCAGTCTTTAGAAGGACTGGCTAGCAAGAGGACCTCAGGTCTGAGGCAGAGGGCTGTTACAGACCCCTACCTGTAAGTGCAAGGTGAGAGATGACAGTTAAGTGGCCAGTTTGGGGTTCTGCTTATGGTTGTGTGTTAGATAACCTGCTTCTATGGAGCTAAGGTACCCATTGCCCTATAGAGCATGGTGTTGAGGTGGGCCACCCTAGGCATTAATAGAGGGTCTGACAGGTAGGGCAGATAACTCTTTAATGTGAGGCAAAAAATATTCACTGGAGAATTGTTAGCGAGAGGTTTATGAAAAGTCAGTTGACAACAGCATTGCTCTAACTGTGTGTCCTATTCCAAGTTGAATGATATGTCCTATGAAGCTCCACGTTCCTGCAAACTCAGAAAAAAAAACCCATAATATGTAATTGAAAGTTTTTGGCTCGTCCTACCTCAAGGTCTGGACCAGTAGTTCCAAATAATCACACAAAGTCTTATATTTATTACAAGCTGATTGGTCTGTGGCTAAGGCTTATTACTTACTAATTCTTACACTTTAAGTTAACCAATATTTCTATTTCTATTTATTTACATGGCTTGGTACCTTTTTGCTCAGTGCAGCATTCTCATTCTGCTTCCTCTGCCTCTCACTGTCTTCTCCTCTCTTCTCTTCTGCTTCCAAGAATTCTCCTAGTCTGGTTGCCCCACCTCTACTTCCTGTCTAGCTACTTGACCAGTCAGCATTTTATTAAACCAATATTTATTGTGACAAATATTGAAAATGTACAAGAGCATAGTCCCATAGCAACAATAACTGTATATTTCTAGGAGGAAGGGATTTAACACAGAGGCTCCACATGTAGAGAGACAGATATTGTGTGGTCCATTATACAAATGGTAGGTCACTAACAGCTCTTGTATACCAAGGGCTTCTTTGGAGTACTGACTTGAGATCCATAGTCACTTCCTGATGGTCCAAACAAGACTACTTTTGGGCAGATCTAGTCAGATTCTAGAAGATGGAAGTTTAGAGAGGGAATTTTGTCAGGCAATAAAGATTGGAAAGGGAAGATACAGTGCTGAGTGGTTGTAGTGGTTTAAAAAAATGACCCCCAAAGGGAATGGCACTATTAGGAGGTGTGGCCTTGCTGGAGTGGTGTGGTCTTGTTGGAAAAAGTGTGTCACTGTGGAGGTAGATTTTTGAGGTCTCAAGTCATGCCCAGTGAGAGAGTTCACTTCCTGTTGCCTTTGAATCAAGATGTAGAATTTGCTAGCATCATGCCTGCCTACATGCTGCCATACTCCCAGTTGCTTTTCTCCCTGCCATGATGATAATGGACTGAAACTCTGAAACTGTTAGCCACCACCTCAGTTACATGATTTCCTCTATAAGAAGGAGTCATCGTGTCCCAGCAATGTTAACTATAAGTAAGACAGTGGTCAATACCTGTCCTCCTTTTCCTCCTCCTCCTCCCCTGCTGTCCGGGCTTCTGCTTTCCTTCTCCCGACACCCCCCCCCCATTAGTTCATATTCCTTTGCTCTTTCTTCTTCCTTATCTCCTTCTTCTCCTCTTTTCCATTTCCTCTGTCTCTTTCTCCCCCTCCATCTTTGGTCCTTTCTCCTTTCCTCCCTCCCTGTGATCTTCCAAGCTTCCCCTTCTTTCATTCCTTTCTCTCCTCCTTCTTCCTCTCTCTTCTTCTGTTTCTCCTTTTCTTCCAATTCCCGCAAAGATTTTGGTTCTATTTTAATATTCCTTTTAGAAAATTTGATCAAAATTGATCACTACACTTACCATAGTTGCAAAGAATAACATCAAAGGCCATTTATTAGTGTTATGTTTCCAAGAATTCATAGAGTATATGGTGAAATAAGTTACTGGGTTGTTAGTAGACTTTCATGTATCTGCCTTATACATTTTTCATTGTGCATATACATGTATGTGTTTATGTATGTGGTGAACTGTGAGTATGAAGGGATCATAATATCTTAGTTTGTTGTACATGAATGTCTTTTGGAGTGTATGCATGCATGCATGTGTGCATGCCTCTGTGTGTGTGCATTTTCACCTGCAGGAATTGTGCTGGTCCCCTGATTTCTTCAGCATCCCTTCACCTGCCCAGCACGTTAAAACATGGCCAGAGGTGAGAGGGCTGCTGCCTAGACATGCTTCGAAGAGCTCATTAGGCCAACTCTTGTCTATTCCTTTCTTCTTAGTGCTTTGGTGGAGCAAGATGGAAAAAAGAAATCACGGAGAACAGACAGGAAGAGAAATGAAAACCAAAGCTCATCCGCAGCCTGACGCTGGCTCTCTGCAGTGGTCTCCTGAGCCTGCTAGGCTATTACAGATGACAAGAAATGGTTCGTGGTTTTCCTCCTGCCACCTCAGCAGCTCTGGTTCTTCTATTCCCCGATTCTACAAATGTTTACCAGGGGCTTGTTGCATGCCAGAGATCATGCTAGAATTGGAAGATGAAAATACAGGGTCTTGGTTCTCAAGGCCTCAGTTGGATGTGGGAAATAGATATGTCAACATACAATTACGATATCGCAGACGCCTCATATAGCAGAATTTATAGGTATTTGGAGAGGAAGCTCGGGCTTCTATATTATTTGATAGTCTTTCCCACGTCCCCCATCTTCCACTGCATTGTATATCTCTGCATATCTGCATGTATTCTTCCATTTTGCTTATCTGTGCTGGGCTTAAACTAGTCAGTTACCTCAATCTTGCTGGAGAATTTAATTACTTGATTAAATACTAAGCTAAATATAAATAGTATTAGCTAGTCTTTTTTTTTTTTTTAAATTCAACCTCTGCTAGCAAATTTCTTTCAGGTGTATTGAATCTTTTAATCATCCCTTTCTTCTCTGTGACCTATTCCAGCATGGCCTGTGTATGCCAGGGTTAGACTAACTTACTCATGTCTGTGGGAAGGAAGCATGTTTCTGGTCTTTTTATTGTCATTAATGTCCCCTAGATTATCCTGCTGTGTCCTCTGCCCACCTGCTCACTTAGGTTGATAATGGACAGGAGGCCTCTGTTCTCATGACCTATGGCCCTCTTCCACTTCCTGGACTCCTCAGAACTAACTCCTAGGCACTGCAGATGTCTGGAAGCTTAGAGGCCAGTGCTACTCACTGACTTTGGCTTTACACATTGCACACTCCCCTGTTTACTCTTCTTTCCAGCAAATGGCACGTACAACTTCCACTTCTCATTGGGATGGGGGTGGGCTGCTTCTACCCCACACAGGTCGAGAGTGCCCGAAGGTGCTTACTCAAGCATAATCTCCTTTAGGAGAGTGTATTACTATTTGAACACAATGTGGTTTTCCAGTGCTATTAATAGGGGCTAGCAATCTCTTCTAAAGAAGTCTGGATAGACATTGGAGCACAAACAAAGCCCAAGCCTCCAATTCCACATCATGAGACATAAGTCTTGATACATTTTTCTCACCAATGATTGCCTACCTGTACTCTTTCTTCTGGGCCAGAAGGGATCAGATTTTAATTTGCTCTTCTCCATGGAAAGGATACATCCTTTCATATACACTCCCTCTTTCTTGGAAGGTTAAACTTTATTGGTTTGGCATTGCGTGGGTGGGTCTGCTCATACAGGTAAGTGTGCATGTGCCTATAGGCATGTGCATTTGTGAGGAGGTCAGAGGTCCATTTGGGTGTCTTCCTTAGTCATTCTCCTTATTCACTCTTCGTACTGGCTTCTTTCTTTATTTTCAGACACACAAAAATGTCCTAATTTTTTAAAATACCCTATACTCTTTTATTAGTGGGCATTTGAATCCATTAAAAACCATTCACCCTCCTATTCCAACGTGTGAACTTCTTCAACGACTATGGCCGACATTTCCTGCTTCTTGTCCCATCCCATCCTCTAAGCATGGGCTCCCGCTCCCTATATTTTGTTGTAACCACTTTCTCGAGGGCCATCTGTGACCTCTGATACCAAAGTCTACAAGTATTTTCTCAGGTCCAATTCCCTTGACCTTGTTCTACCATTTAATATTGTTAGTCGGCCTCTCTAGCATTAAACCCCTTTGACTTTTTGTTTCCATAGCAACTTGTTTTATAGTATTTTATCCTTTGTTTCTGTTTCCTCTAGGTTTCATTTTTCCCCTGTCCTTTACTTAACCCCATTTCCTTCCACTTTTTCTCTAAATGTGAACATCCTATTGTTATGATTAGTATCATTAGTATTCTTATAAGTACATCTCTCCATGGTGTGATATATCCCACTAGGGACCTCTCACGGCTTTCCACCTCTCAACATGTGCAAAGAGGTGAGATTACCAAGGGACAGGGAGGTTAAATGATTCCCCAGGTGTACAAGGCTCATCTCTGGCATATCTGGGATTCAGACTTAGACATTCTGACTCTAGAGTCCATGTCTGTAACCTTTTTTTTTATCCTGAGCTTTCCCAGGTTCTGAAACTCACTCAGCATGTGACTAGTACCCACATATCCCTCCTTCCCACATTATCCTCACGACAGTGCAGCTCTAGCAGTGTCTGTTGTCATATTTAACAGACCCCATTAAGACTGCATTGTACTTCTTTCTCAAGCTCTCAGTCTCATCAACTCAATGGCTCTGTCTTTGCTAATGACCTCACTTGATTCAGAATTTGCATTGTTGTTGAGGTTGCGATATCTGACTACCCTGTAAACACCATGTCCTTAATCTGACATGCTCTGTAGCTGTCCATTCATAAAAAGATGATATGTGATGTGATACTAAGTGAGGATTTTTTTATGGGGTAGGAGTTCTGTGGCAGAGTTATCTGGGTTGGGTATTCACAGTAAGCAACTCCATGGGTCTATAAACAAAGTCTTGGAGGCCTCAGCAGCACAGATGTCTACCACTTTGAAAAGTGTTCTCCCACTTATCTTCACAGATGGGTGCCTACTGGTTTTATGAGTTAGTTAGAAACACATTGATTACATATGGTGAAGAGAGGGTTAAGTAAAACATTTTTACATGAGATAGGCTAGTGGTTCAATATATGCCAGACAGGAAGACTAGTCCCTGGTAACTGATTTGGAGGGCAGTCCTCAGGCTGGATGGTGTCTGGGCATTGTGATTTTGATGAGGTGGTTTATGCTCCTTCTCATACCTGGTGTCTGCTTAGGATACTTGGTCCTAGATCCTACCTTACAGCCTTAATTACCATTTCAGCATACAAATTTCCTTTCTGTGTCCCCAAGGCAGTACCTTCTTCTAGGTATATGTTATAAAGCTTAAACCTATTTTTAAGTTAAGGTATTTTCAGTCCAGGATCTGTAAAAGATATCTTTAGATCTTGGGAATCTACTGGGTCCTGTTCTATCTCTGAATTATCTTGATACTTGGCAGATCCTGAAGAGGTACTTGGAGGTGAGAAGGACCATTAGCTGGAACTCTTCAGCAGAGGATCTTATTCCTTGAGTATAAAACATAATCTCTGAAAACCTTCATTTCTGTGTGTTCTGTAATTTAGCCACCAAATAACTCCCTTTTTGCCAGATGTGGTGGCACTTGGTTGCTGTCCCAGTACTCATGGGCTGAGCTAGGTGTATCATTGTGAGTTTCAGACTAGCCTGTATCAGGCAGGCTAATAATATAGAGAATGACCCTGTTTGAAAATAGCAGCAACAACAACAAAACACATAGCTACATACCCAAACAGACAAGACAACAAACCAAACCAACCAACCAACCACACAAACAAAAACCCAAACTCTGGAATCTGATTGTATAGCATATTATGAGTCAATAAAAATTATATGTAGAATGCTTACAAATACCAATTATTACATTTAGATGTAGATAATTCCCAAATCAAATCATTACTGGTTGATTTCTATAATGCATGGTGTCTGGAATTATTTTTAGCTTTTCTGAACATTTTGTCCACTGTGGCTTCTTCAGGAAACAATCCTCAAGGTTCCTGTATTAAGAAGAAACAGGTTAAATATAAATGGCAAATATACATCAGTGAAATAAGAAATGGTCCACCCTGAGGTATTCTGTGGATGCTTTGAAAACATATTGCTGACTGAAACAATAAAGGCATCATGTTTGTTTTTATTTTTTACATTTTACATCTGAAAATTCTAAGGAAAAAAATACCCTCAGACCAAGGTAATGGAGGTTTGTTTATGTATCCGACCCTTCATGCCCTTCTATGTAATTCAATTGCTGAATATATTCCACATGATTTTCCCACAGAGCGCGCTGTATTTAATAGCATCTGGCACATCTCGGAGAGCCCCCATTGCATATCATGAGATGTTTAACTTGCACTGAATAGTCCATAAAAGTAATTTCCATGCTGTTGTATCTTCTGCAGATGGTGATCTGAAACAGTTAACAGCGATAACTCTCACTTTACTTATTTGTGACTTCTCACTGGTGCAGATGGAGAAGGAGCATTTATAGATTACTGTTTCCATTCTCTGATTGTGAGGCTGACTTCTCCTTAGACAATACCTTGCCTTTTACATTTCAGTCTCCGGTGCCAGATGGAAGCTAGCATTCATGTGTGCGTACTTGATTTGTGACGGTACTAGTCAAATTCAGAGCTCAATTTAATAATGACTGGTACCTACAGAGACCAACAAACTTAATTTTTAAGGCAATGGAACCAACCCAAATACTGTTTGGAAAGTAGATTTGTTTTGCCCAGTGTCAAATGCCCATGAGTGGGCACATGCGTTCAACAGAGACTGAACAAAGTGATTGAATCCATCTCATACTCAGTAAGACTCAGAACCTCTTCTCCAGGACTTGACAATAACAAGTATTTATCAAGTGTGTCTTCTGTGCCAGGTACTGGATTAGTTGACTGGGCATTTATATGTTATTTAGAATATCTCAAAGTAGCTCACAAAACTTTCCATTCTGAAGAGAGAGAGGGGCAAGAGAGAGGGGGAGAGACAGGGAGAGGGGATAGAGAAGACATTTTAAAGCATTTTGACAGACTTAGAAGTCAAGTTGTTCAGTAGCACTATCATATAGACCCATTCTTGGCAACTGAGTGTCCTAATTGATCATTTCTATAGTATGGATGTTAAATAGTGCCCTCCCCCAACAAGGTGGATATTATAAAGACTTGGTTCCTGGGATAGTTCTATTTGGCGGTGATGGGATCTTTGAGAAGTAGAGCCTAGTGGGGGGCTACGTCACTTTAGCCCATTCATCAAGACTTCTCCAATGAAATCTCTAACTTTTTATTCAACATCAAGAGAATAAAGATTTAAAGTAGTAAAGGGAAATATAAACAAACAAGAAAGTGTCTTTCACTTTCATGTAGAGGAATGAGGAGATTTATGTCTTGATTTTAAAACACTTAAAGCCATGCATTTGTAGATGTATAGTCTCTCAAGTATGTGTAGTCAGATTTGGTGGGTAGGGTACTGAATTCATGCTGGTGAGGACAGAGATGTAAAGTCTGCCAGCATTAATTCCTTTTTCATTGAACGTTTTGGTCTTTAAATTGTATCAGTATTTAAGAAGCACATATTTGTATGCTAAGTATTGGGTGTTGAAGAATGAAACTGGGGAACATCCCTTCCCCTAGTAGTATGAGCAAAGTTATTTTTAATGGAAAATGACAAGGACTCTTTTAGAAGTAGCAAATGAGCAGAATGATCTCACAATGAGAGAGATGGAACTGTGGTGCTGGGAACAGGTGACAGGTGATGACTATGTAGCTGAAGTTTGCTTTGAAGAAGAGTTGGTTGACAGAAATGAAACAGAAACCTCCAAATGGATAAAGGGTGGGGTTGGGAGCAAAATATAGACTGTATGTGAGATGTATAGGTTGTACAGCCATGCCTATGTGGACCATCTGGCTGGAGTCTTCCTTTCTGGCCAATACTAGCTGGAGTGAGGAGCTAGTTCATAGAGGGCTTTGAAGATATGATGAAGAGGTTGGATGTCAGGAGATAATTCAGGAAGTGCTGTGCCGGTACAGGGTTTAAACCAGAGCAGAAGCATAATCACATTTTTATGTTATAATGATGTTTCTGATTGTAATGCTGAGGAAAAATTCAAAGGGGTAGGTTGGCTGACAAGGGTTCATTCTGGAGCTTCTGATCAAACTGTAATACATGAAGAAGAGACAGACAGGAGGGGATAAGGGGGAGCATAGACAGGCGCTGAATGAATGAGATACAGAAGAGGAATGCTCTCAGGATGGGTGACAGATTTGGGGGTGTGGTGCCATATTTAGAGGGAGAGAGTGAGAAGAGAAGGGTCATTGGGGTGCACAGAAGTGCGTTCTGTCTTCCTCTCTCCTGTACTCATGGTGCTGTGTGCTACCTCAGAGAGGAAGTCCTGTAAGCAGTGTTTAGCCGTGTATAATTCACAGGAGAGTGAATAAAACATGAGTTCACATTGCAGAGCAAGAGTGTGTAGCCTCATATTCTAGGACAATATAAGCTGGAGCCGACCCTAAGCCATAATGGAAGACCTTCCCAATAAGCTATTTCTCTTTCTTCTACCTCTGATCCTGGTCAGCTTTATTGTTTGGGACACCCATCAAATTGCATCCTTCCCCAGTTCAGAACCCTTTGATAGCTATATTGGCTAAATTTCTGTTTCTGTGATAAAGCACCCATGGTCAAAAGCAATGTGAGGAAGAGTTTATTCCAGGCTTATGGTTCCCTAGAGATAGGGTCCACCATGACAGGGAGGCATGGCATGGTAATAGGAGCAGAAAGCTGGCTTAGCCCATTTTCATTTACATGGAAAGCAGAGAGGGGGTGGTTAGGTGGTCAGGGACAAGACTGTAAATTCTCAAGGCCTGTCCCCACTGTGTACTTTCTCTAGCAAGACTCTACCCTCTAAATGTTCCATAACCCACCCAAGCAGTGTCATTGACTGGGACCAAATCATAGGGGATATCTCTCATTTGAATCACAGTGATGTCTCTGAGTTGCCTCTGAGCTAAGTGTCACACTCTTAAGTGGGGTGTTTCTGAGTCCCTATATTCTCATATTCTATACTCCCCTTCAGTATACACAGATGAAGCCATTCTGCCCACCACATGGTGGTTGCCTATGTGAGTTCTTGCTCCTGCAATAATGTTGTTGTTGTTGTGTGTTGAATTAGCTTGGACAGATATCCCCAGTGTCACATATGGGTACAATTATACTCCTGTAACCATAGCTTCTACTGCCCCTGGATAAGTGCCTCCACAACAGAAAACGACACATGAGGAGGTGACTGGATGGACAGGAGCTGGGACATTAGGATTCATATCTCAGCCCTTCTGCCCTTCAGATCACGCGGCCTTCTGTCAATCATTTAGTTTCTTTGGGTTCCATTTCTTCAGCTGTTGAATAAAGTTACAAGTGTTCCTGCAATTTTTCCTGGGTGATGGAGAAGTTTAGAGCACCAGAAGACACAGAGGAACTTGTCAATTAAATGATTTATAAGTTGTATTCCTGGAGGTACTTCATGTTATATATTGAAATGGTCACTAAGGAGCTGGAACATTCCATGAATGACGTCTTACAATTGCAAAGCTTTGGCTTTCTGAGAAGTTACTGATGATCACAGGCACGTTACAAATGGGGACTTGATTTTCCTGCATCAATCTAAACAGAGCACTTGGCCCATGGTGCCCCTCCACATAGCAATAACTTGTATGTGTTTTTCTCTTTTTCAGAGATTTGATTGGTTTTTGCTGTGACTAGGTGCCCAACAGGAACATTGTAGATAGGGAACAGGCTCTTGGGCTCGTGGTCTCACAGGTTTTAGTTCTCCATGGAGGAATCTGGGACAGCAGAGAAGCTCATACTGAGGCTAGGAAGCAGGATAAGAAGATGTCCGTGCTCATGGACATTTGCTTTTCCCAGCCCCTCTTAATCTTTCTGGAGCTAGATCTTCTTCCCTTAGTGAATTCTCCCTGCACAGAAGTGTTTGCAAGTGTACTTTATGAATCTTGTGTGTATTCTTTGATCCCGATGACAATCAAGATTAATCATCATATACACCAAATGGGGCAGGGCTGATCCAGCCAGTTAACTTTGGGTAGAGGTTCTGCAACCAACCCTAAAGACTTGAGTTCAATCCCTGTGACCCACATGGTAGAAAGAAAGAGCTGACTACCTCAGTCTGTTCCTTGATTTCCATACATATGCCATGAAATAATTCACCACCCCTCACACTCAGGTGCATAACACCAAATAAATAAATAAAAGTGTAATAGTGAAAACAATGTCATTAGGTAGAGTCTTGTGGCTGCACAAAGTGCAGTGAGTATAAATTGAGATCACATCCCTTAGCAAGACATTTATACCACCCCTTTAAGGAATGTTGCTGAAGATGAGGCAAAAAGAATTCAAGAACCAGCAGCCAGGGAGAAGGGCTGATACATGTCCTGGACAAGACACAGCCATTGTAATCACTAACTCACAACAGCTACAATGCTTGGACTGCTAGGTAAGGATAGAGGAGGAGCTCAGGGAGCATTCCCTCACTGCTGAACTATGTGCTAGCAATAGATCCAGGGAGAAGGCACTCATGACTCATGTAAACCAGCTGGCTGCAATGGGTAATCTCAAGCCAGTGCTCTTACTGATGAACCTGGTTAAACTGAAGGGGTCATAAAATGAAACCAGAACTTATTAAGTCTGCAAAAGGGACTGTGGAGGTTTGAAAGAGAATGGCTCCCATTGTCTCATATAGTTGAACACTTAGTTACCATGGAGTGGAATTGTTCAGGAAGGATTAGGATTAGGACGTAGGACTTAGTTGGAGTGAGTGTGGCCCAGTCTGTCTGTCTCTTTGTAACTATTTCTATCTCTCTGTCTCTCTGCTTTTCTTTCTCTCTGTCTTTCTCTGTTTCTCTCCCTCCCTCTCTTCCTTCCTCCCTCCCTCCTTCTCTATCTTCACCACCCCCCCCCCACGCATCTGCTACCTATGGATCAGGATGTAAAGCTCTCAGCTACTGCTTCAGTTGCTTCAGTGCAATGCCTGTCTGCTTCTCACAATGATGAGCATAGACTAACACAAGTCTGAATCTGTAAATGAGCTGGTAAGCGACCCTCCTCCATGGCCTCCATATCATCTCTGGTCTCTAGGTTTCCATCTCATTTTAGTTCCCACCTTGGATTCCCTCAATGAACTCTGGAAATATCCCCCTTTTCTGTAAGTTGTTTTTGGTCATAGTGTTTCATCATAGCAACAGTAACCATGACTAAGAGATGTGGTTATAGGGGTGGGAGGGAGATAAAAGAGGATGGGCTGAGTGCAATCAGAGTGCATTACATATCCATATATGAAATTATCAAAGAAAAAGCTTAATTAAAAAGAGATTCACTATCACTGAGATGACAAGTATTTACGTGTCACAGTTGATGAGGCTGTAAACTAGGTTCTCCTATGCTTCAGGGAATTTTAAAGCTAATTTTTGCACAGGCTTGGCTGTATGGAGGTTAATAGATATCACTTTGGATATAGAATCATGCTGGATTGCCCTCAAGGACTGATAATGTGCTGTCCTTCCCTGGACAAGAATACGGTGCTAAGAAGGTTCCTCGTGTAGACAGTGTAGTCAAAGTGACAGTGATGAGCAGTCCCTGTGGCAATGGCATTAAACTTTTTATCTGCTTGTTTCTGCATCTGTAAAAGTGAACACATGCACACATGGAACGAGAGGCTGGTAAGTGGGAATGTTTTGCAGGTTAACATTGAAATATATCTGCCACAGGAGTCCTGTTGTTTCTAGATGATTGTCAAAAATATCCCATTTTCCCTCTGATTTGACCAAAGATTCTTTGATCTCTGAAATATTACTCCCTCCACCATCAAAAAAAGTACAGACTTTGTATATTCTTATTTTTTTTAAGGCATTTCACTCCTTATTTCTGCCTCCTGAGCTCTACAGGCTTTTAGCTTTAAACAGTTCCTAGCAGATTTATAGATACTATTTAATTGCTATTTTCATATCTGGCATTTGTTGATTGCTGTGTATGCCAGGATCTATGAAAAGCACCTGATTCACATTGTTGATTTAGTCTTCATGACAAAGATTGATAAGAACAATCACGTAGATAGGAAACAAGATATCCACAATTTTCTGAGAGAAAAGTGAAGCACAGAAGAGTTTGGTAATTTGCCCAAGGACACAAGCTTACTAAGTGGTAGGACAGTCTACCATAAGGAACTCTCAGCTGGGAATCCTGAGCACTAAGCCACTGAACCACATTGTTTTCACGGGCATTGTTTCTTGGTTACATTTCTCTTTCAGAGCTACACCTGTTCTTCAAAGAATTATGTATAAATATACAGCCTGTGTTTCTTCTCTCCTCGTCTTCTCTCTGTTTAATTCAATTCCAGCCCATACCGCTTAAATATAGCATTTTACATGAATGGGTTACCAGGGTTGACAAGACAGTAATTGAAGCTTCTAGGCATAAAATAGGTGACTAAATGGCTCTGGCCACATTTATTTGGGTACAACCACATTTATTTGCTCCATCATGTATGCCCATATATCAAGCCATGCAGTATGTGTGATGCACATATTTCAGGGGCCCTGCGACAGTCCCCAGAAGTCTCTCTCTTTGATGCCTAGTAGACTCTGACTCTATACTTCCATACTTTCTCTCACTGAATCCCACCCTTTGTGTCTGCCCAGCCTTTTAGATTCTTGGTTTTAGGTTAGAATAAAACTCTTTAAGGGCAGTACAAGATACATGGGGATTACTTGCTGATGGGGAGCAGCACTGGATAGAAATAAGCAATCAACTTCTGCCCTGTATGACTGTGCTCATCTTGTGACAAGGTTGCTAAGTCAAAGGGAAATAGAAGAGGGAAGTGATTATCTGGACAATTTAGCAGGGAAATAGCAGCAGGCTGAATTTTCTAGATAATGTGTGTTTGCCATCCTGTAGCTCTTAGATTAAAGGATCCGAATTGGATTGCAGCACCTGGTTCTGTGTATGGGTTCTCACTCACCCTATCCAATTTATCAGCAGGTTGAGAGGACTCTGGATGTTCATCCAGAGAATTAGCTTGAGCTCCTCTCTGTAGCCTGGCCTCTCACCACATCAGGGTATACATGGCACAGAGCTGTACTTGTGTCCTTGCAAAATTCTCCTGGGTGGGAAATATGGCAGGATGATGTCATGAGCTACAATACTGGGAATCTGTGATTCTTTACACAAACATTTCTGGTGCTGCACTAGCCAGCAGTGACAGCCCCGTGGTCTGTTCTAGTGATAGCAGCAACAGACACTAGACCCCATAGATTCTCTTCCTCTCCCAAGCCATGCTATTTTGTGCGGAGACTCGCTGGGTGGGAAGCACAAAGAGCATAGCATAGCATTATGACTCTTCCATTAGAGCTGGATGCTGTAGTTACAAGAGGAAGAACAGAAGCCGAGAGAAGGCTTATTTCAGTTTTTAAGTAGTACATCAAATTGGCCTATGTCCTTAGAGAAGCCACTATCCCTGCAGGCACTTCATGTCTATGCAGGTATGTCCTTGAGTGTTTCCGCCTTGATTTCTCAGATCAGTCTGTGGTGCTTGGTATAAGCCAAACAGGTCCTTTGGGCACTTAACTCAAGAAGAGGCAGATAGGGGAGTCCTTATAAATATATAATAGCCACTTCTAGATAACACTTAGCCATTTTAACTGCCTGAAAGCCATGTTATTTCAAAGGTCTCCAATCATAAGGCCACACCAGAGCAGCACGGGTGATGTGGAAATGGGAAGAAGATAATGCATTTAATGTGGCTTTATTCAGACCACTCTTTCATCAGCTATTGATTTGATTGCAGGGAATCCACTGGCAATAATTAAAATTTCAAGAGATACACTCGTAGGAGAAATGAGAGGAGTGGGAAGGGCATGCGTGGTGGTGGGTCCCACGCATGTTAATGACTGTTAGAATTAGATAAAATGAGCAGAAATTAGATCTGTGCGTATAGAGGAGCCTCCTGTATATTGAGAGGAGCCATTTAAGTATAACAATCGGGGATTATGGCTCAGTGGAGTCTTAACCATCCATCCCTTTACCTGTGTAACTGACCTCTGACAGGGTTGCAATCAATCCAGAAAGCTGGAACAACTCCTGGGTTCCTTTTAATTTGGGGTTTTCACATATATTTTTTTTCCTAACATCACAGTATGGACCAAGATTGGGCACTGACTCTCACAGTAATGGTTTTTCTTTGTCTAGATTTCATTTGTTACTTCTGAGAGATGGCATGTTACTTCTGGGGTATAATGTTATCATGCCTTTTCTACACGGCTCTTACAGTTGTGCAAATGGCAGCTATGACCTGAACACCAGTTTCTGAGTAGAAGTAGGCGAAGACCTCGCCCATCCCATCAACACTTATGACAATGGACTGTTCATCTTTAGCAGTTCAGGGATTATTTTCCTTCCTATAGCAATATTTTGTATGCTAATGTATTTCTGAAATCTTGCCTTCACTTCAGCATTGGTGATTGATCGGTTAGCTCAGATTTCATGGAGGAATCTCTTCTGTGTGAGGAAGAAGATGAGAAACCAAGAGAAAGAATGCAGTGTGTGTGCTGCCAATGACAGCTCTCTCAGAAAGAGTTAAGCCCGAGCCTGCCATCTGAGGAGGTCTTTGCATTAGGAAACTGGGGCATACAGATTAATCCACCAGGGACCAATTGTTTGATTTCTCTCTTTGCTTCTTGACACAGGAATGAAGCTGTGGCTTTCCTAGAACAGAAGTTTGAATTTTCTTTTTGTAGGAATTAAACTCCATAAGATGATTTGTGCCCAGGAAAGTAAAATTAAACCAAAACATAAAGAGAAGTTACTAGAAGCATCTCAAGGCAAATGGCAATGGTTTCAGTGTCAAATGATGTTTGTGTTCTGTGTCATTGTAGGGTGCCCATGGCTTTGGCAGAGAGTTGTGTGCAGAATATCCCTTTATCATGGAGCTTTGGGACATCATCCTACTGTTCTTTCTGATATAATCCCAGAAAGTTTAGTTTCCATAGAGAATGGATTCATTCACAGTGCTCTAGTGATATATCATAACTAGACATATAATGCATCATTGAGATATAAATTCTTACCCCTATATGATATACATATACATGGCATCTAATAGTCTATGACTTCATGAACATTAACTCAGGGTAAATCCTTAGGGTATCATGGAGAAAGTTAAATTTAAATACTACTACTACTTATTATTATTACTTGTAGTATATGTAATAATATAATTAGTGTGTATTTGTATGTATGTTACAGTATATGTGGAGGTCAGAGAATAGCTTGGTGGAGTTGGTTCTTTTCTACTACCTTTATGTGGATTTTTGGAATCAAACTGAGGTTGCTAGGGTTACACAGGATATATCTTTACCTGCTGAACCTTCTTGTTGGCCTCTCAAATGAATATTTTACAGAAGTATTAGCAGATCTGTTTTTGTTGTGTCAAAACATAAACGCATATTGAATACAAGATGAGCAGTGTTAAAACTGATTCACAAAGGAAGATGATGTTTATCTGAAGCTGTGAAGAGAAAAGAGACAGGTGGGTGAATGAGGTAGGTGGAAGGTAATCTCAGCATAGTGTACATCCTCAGTACCCTGATGTGTTCTGCTGTTTAAATAACTCTCCCCAAAGCAGCCAAATGTGAGCAGTGCTCCTTACCAAAGCCAAAAGGAAGCCTTTTCCCATAGAGAATGAGAGCTCGGACTTCTAGGTCCCCAGGCTAGCTTTAAGTCATATGGTTTTATTTGCAACTGTGTATGGAACACAGAACCCACTGCTTAGGGTAAGATTTTTATAGCAATGTTTTTTTTTTTTTTTTACCAATTTTTAATTTAAAATCACAAATGAATTTTTTTCCCCAATGGTTGAGACAAATGTACTAATCAACTTAGCTTCATGGCAGATGAGAAGGATCATTGTTTTGCAAGAGATGAGAATATGGATATATAAATATAACTCCACAGATATTTATAAATCTCCACATATAGCCATATCTATATATCTATAAATGTATATCTATGTATACACCCATTCACATGCATATCAAGTCAGTTCTGCTATGACACTTTCACACTGCTAGTTGGTTCCAGGTTGACTGATACATTAAGGAACAATTTGAACACACTGTGATTTTTGTGTTGGCTAACATATAGCTTTCTCAGTGAGAAATGGGGCCAAGTAAGGGAAATTGTACCCATATGAATGAGTCTTGGAGAAATATAGGAATCACACAGTCAGATAGCTTTCAGCCTCTTGAGCTCACTGTAAACTCTCAGGAAATTGGGGAATGGTGTGACAAACCCATGTTCAGATAAACACCCCCAACCGCTACACACACAGCCAAGCAGTACCCTTGAAATGTCCCCTCCATAATTCCGAGCTACTTACACAATTTATATGAGTTCTCAACCATTAACATGTATGGATTGTACGATTCTGTTTTTAATTTTTAAAAACATGTCACTGAGAAAGTTCTTTTGCATGTTGCTCTCATAGCTCCATTTTTTTCCCTGAAAACCCTGTTGTTTTCACTCTGTGATGTTCGCACAGCCATGTTTCAGAGTCTGTATGTTATAACCTGCTATAACCAACTCTGTTGATTATAACCACTAAGAGATATTTCTTCTGCCTCCTCTCTAAGATGTGTTTTCTGTACTCAGAACCTCTTATAGTTTTTAAGTAGCTTAACAGAAAATAATATTCACTATCACTTGTATGTTTAGCTTTGCAAAATCACAGATCTCTTCATATTGCATCCTCTTGATAAATGTTTGTTGAAATGATTTGAATTGGTTTATTCACAGGTTAAATAATAGAACCTGTAATTATGGATGCTAAGATCCCCGTCTCTGATATCTATTCAACCTCACGATTCTCCTACCCATGAATTTGCCAGACCTTATTTGCAGAAAGAAAATTCTGCACAGACGGTAATGTTTTCAAGTATCTGATTTAATAATGATGCATTGAAAGCGAAATTACAACAAAACCAGTGGGTAAGGACCGATTTACATTCTTTCTCTTTGATTCCTAAGTGTGATTAGTCACAACTTACTCTAAGAATCAAGTCCTCCCCACCACAACATCATCTTTCCTTGGAGACAACTACATGCTTTTAAGATCTGGCCACAGCCTTTGCCCTGAAGGTCAAATGTCCACTATGAACAGTTTAAGGCAACATGCACTGACCCCTGTCATAGTCACAGGTGGCTTCTAGGGGGTGTCATTTGCTACTGGATTATAAGTGTGTGTGTGTGTGTGTGTGTGTGTGTGTGTGTGTGTATGTGTGAGGTGTGCAAGTGTGTCTTGTCATCCAGATGCATGTACAGCTTAGAACAGAATATTGAATTTCTCCCTGTATCCATGTTTTATCTTCTTGCCTTGAGAAAGGTTCTCTCCCTGAACCAGAAGCATATTGCTGAGGCTAGACTTACTGGCCATTGAGTTTCTTGAATCTGTTTGTCTTTGCCCCACAATGCTGGGCCAACAGGTGTGCATAGCCATGTCTAGCTTTCTATTTGTGAGTGCTGGGATTTGAATTCAGAGCCTCATGCTTACAGAGTTAATACTTTCTCCACTGAGATATCTGTCCAGATCCTTAGTTCTCATAACTCTTCATCTCTAGAGAACTAAAAGGAAACTTGGTAAGTATGAAAATGTCTAGTATTTTCTGCTATGGAAAGTATAAATTCCCAATCCCTGTGTAGGAAGAGAGAAGTATTTTTTTGCCTGTTTTTTTTCCCCCAGCATACATTTTGTATGTATTTTCATTTCATATTTCTAAAATGTAGTTTCAATGCCACTCATTTTCCTCTGCATTTGTATCAAATAGTTTAGTCCTGGAGTAGATCACAGTACGCTGCTGCATGGCAGAGCTTCCTGGAATACATTGATTTAAAACTCTCTATTCCTCGACATTGCATTTTGACATATTTAAAAAATATTTATATGGATGTCATACTTAAATAGTTAAGTTAAAAACTTACAAACTACACCTGGTGGTGCATACTTGTAATCCTAGAACTTGGAAGATAAGCAGGAGGATTGGGAGTATATGGCTAACCTCAGCTACATAGCAAGTTCAAAGACAGCTTCGACTGAGTAAATTTTTTTTTCTTAAAAACAAAACAAGGGGCTATGAGATGATTTAGCAGGTAGAGGCCTGTGTCACCAAGCTTGAGGATCTTAGTTTCATTCTTAGAACCTGCTTGGTGAAAGGTGAGAAACTAGTCCTTTAGGTTATCCTCTGAGCATGCCATGTGTATTCTAGTAAGTAAATAAATATAATAAAAATTAAAACAGACACTTTGCAAATAGTTTTTCAAACTAAAATTTAGAACATATTTGTGGTGGCTGGAGAGATGGATGGCTCAGCCATTAAGAGTACTGTTTGCTTTTGAAAAGGATCCAAAGTCTATTCCCAGTACCCACATGGTGGCTAACAACCACCTGTAACTCTGGTTCCAGGTGGTGATTCAACACCCTCTTCTGGCCTCCATTGGCATTGTATGCATATAGTACACAGATATACATGCACGTAAAACACATGTACCCATAAAAATAAACAAATCTTTCAAAAAATTAAGAGAGATTTGTTTTGAGCATCTCACCCATATCATTTTGCAGCCCCTCTCCCTTTCTATGGTACTTTTGTTTAGTTTCTGTACTGATTCTTCTATTGTTGTCCACATCTCCTTGCTAGAATTTTCCAAAGTGAGAAGGCCAAAATTGTGACTGTCAGGAGTTATTATTCCACAAGGCAGCTTATGAGCTTCACTGCTTACTCCTCAGCAGAATTGGCCACTGTGGGACATTGTGCATCAAGTGTGGTAACCTGACCTATGGGACATTGACAGGGTGCTTTCCCCAAATATAGCTTGTTTGTGCCATTCCATGTTCAGAAGCAGCTCCTCCATGCCTTACTGACCAAATCTGAAAGAAGATGTTGCCTAAGAGGAAGTGAAGGTGATGGTGAGGAGGTGGTTGATTTGAGGGAAACACCAAAAATGTTGGCAATATTAACACAACTTGAACTGATTACATTCAAGTCCTGCATATGACTGTGCAAACAACATTAATGCTGTGTATTCCTGCATCAAAGCTGTATCTTGAATGACTGCTCCATGGGAAATGGTCTAAGTCCTGAACTTTTCTCCTTCCAGGACACTCCACTTCTGCAGGAAGAGCTGAGTGAGGTGTAAAGGGAATGGAGGCAGCAGAACATGCAGATGAAGAGAACACAAAGATTCCCAAATCTATTAGGGAAGTCAGTGCTTTGTTATATGACAGATGAGGAATGGAGAGATGGCCCAATGGGTAAAATGTTTGCTGAACCAGCATGAGGATCTAAGATTAGATTTATCATTAATTCAGTTAAGAGAATATAATCATTACAAAGTCCTCCAACATACCAGTTTTCAAATGTGTGTCTGTCCACTTAGGACTTACTGGTGAGTTTGTTTGATTGCCAAGGTCCTGGCCCCCACTTCAGATTCTGACTCTGTAGATTGACAATAGCATCATGAGCGTGTGTCTTCTGTAGGCATGCCTAGAAGTTCCCATGGCCTTTCTCAGTCCTTAGGCACATAGGAAAGTAGTAGCTTGTCACTGGTGAGTTGTTGGTCCCTAAACACAAATGGGAGATGACCCAAATGAAAATCTATCATTCTTCTTTGAGATG
The DNA here is from genome assembly GCA_004025045.1 of Sigmodon hispidus. Taxonomy (NCBI): domain Eukaryota; kingdom Metazoa; phylum Chordata; class Mammalia; order Rodentia; family Cricetidae; genus Sigmodon; species Sigmodon hispidus. Next base: position 5,845 of record PVIH01019928.1, on the reverse strand, counting down.
TTAACCTTCAAACTCATTCTATATAATTCTTTATTCATTGAGAATTTTTACATATTTTTAAAAAGCACTAATAAGTCTAGGAATTAAAAATTAAATTTCTTTTTTTTAACTGCTCTAATTTCAGTTTTGTCCATCATATGAGTAGACACACCCCTGCCTGATCTCTATTTCTTAATGTACATACACTGGTTTAGTGTGTAGATGATTTCTCTCTGAAATCAGAATATATCATTTACTTTTCATCTCTTTCGTCATGAGATAAAAGTAGCCAAAGACATTTCGGAAAATAATTTTCTACATGTACCCTCACAGATAATAGAAGAAGTTGCTAGTGGTGATCTCACACATTAAGCAGAGATGAATGGTAGGCAATGCATGTACAGAGACCTCAAATATCTCCATCTATACCTGTTAGCTTGACCAGTTTTCTGTTTTCTTTTCTCTTCCTTCGACCGGTAGAGTGAAAACCCAGCAGACAAAATCATTTTGCAATATAGAAGCAATCATGCCAGCGTTGGGCTAGATAATAGCCCTGTTTAAGTCTGCAGGTGGGATATTTTATTGACAGTAAACTCCTGGAGTCATTGCACAAATATCGGCAGGCAAGTTACTAGCTAGCAGTTGGAGAAGGTAGGCAAATAGGCGAAACTTGACCAGAGTCAAAACAAAACCCCCTTCTTTTCAGGGCGTTGTAAGTGGGGAATGTTTTCCTTATTCCTTTGCTTTCCCCACAGGACAACATTCGGCCATTCCTTCTCTAGTGATGCTTCTGGCCACACCTTTAATCAAGACCAGAGGTCTCCAACCTTGGCTGCACATTACAGTTACCTGGGAGGGTTTGCAAGTCTGATTCATTTCATCCATGGTGGAGCTTGGGCTTTGGTAAAGCATGCAGCTCCCTGAGTGGCTGCAGGAGGTGATGAGCATTGGGAAGTGTTGGCTCTATCCATTTCCTTGCAACTGCAGCAGTTCTTAGGTCAAGGTGAGTGACTTTTGACCTTGGAAGCAGGACAGAAGCCCTGGTGCAGCTTTGAAGTTTGTAAGCGTCCGGCTCTCTCTTCTTTATCCATCTTCTGTCGCAGGCACCTTGCTCCCTTTTCCAGATCTCTGGCTGTCAAACAACCGGGGTGACCCTTGTCACAGCCCACCCAAGCCTGCCCTTTCCGGAAACACCTGAGAACCTGTTAAAGCTAGTAAGTAGGGAAAATTTAACATCATCTTTATAATTAAAAAATATTTGAGAATTTCATACATGAATACTATATCACTTCTTCCTCCCCCTCTTCCTGTGGCCCCCACTTCTTCTCAAATTCATGATTTTTTGTTATCATTAAATATGTTCATATACACATACATATGTACGTAGTATAAATATAATCTAAATTCATTTAGAATTTCTTATGCATATATGCGTTTAGGGTTTTTCACTTGGATGCTTCATTTTGGGGAAGACCTACACTCATTGCAGAGATAAGTCATTGCTCCCCAATACAACTGTTTTCAAATGTGTATTTGTCCACATAGGACTTCCTGTGTTTGGTTGGTTGGCAGGGTTCTGGATGCTACTTTAGATCCCGACTCAACTGAACTACAATGGCTTCAAGAGCATGTGTCTTCTCCAAGGCATACCCAGCTGTTCACATGTCCTTAGTGCCCAGGCCTCAGGCATATGGGGGAATTGTGACTTAGTTCTTAGAGGCAAATGGACGATGATCCATATGAAGATCTGCCATTCTTATCTTACATCGTTTTGACCTTCAACCCTTTTCTATCTAATATTTTATCCATTTAGAAGCATATACATGTATATGGTACAGTTTGATCATACCCACCTTTCTTCTCCTGGCTTCTCTCCCCTACTAACCTTCAGTCTCTATATCCAACTGTCTCTATAGGAATCAGGACTCAGCCCCACACCCTTTGAGTGATTTTGTAATTGCTATCACTCTTGTGTGTTTGAGCTGTGTATCACATAAATGCGAAGTCAGTCCCAGGTCCCCACCCAATTGCTTTACATCACAATCTCTTCCCTAAAGCACACTTCCACAACCTGGTGCCTTATTTTGCTTCCTGATTGTCAGGCTGGCTTTGGTTATGTGACTTCTGCCTGCAGGGCTGCACTATCCCTTTCTCTGGCCTGCCTCCTTTCCTAAGAAGCATGGGGTATAATTGAAGCTCTGCTTTGCTGTTCCTTTTCCTCCTGTTATTCCATAGTTCACTTTGAATTGCTCACTGACAGATCCTGTACCATGTAACAAAAGGAGAAGGAAAGTCCTTATGGCAGCCCATTGGAGACCTGAGATTAAACAATGCCACATTTGCTAATGAAACCTTTAAAAACAGTGTTGATAACTCCACTTTAATAAAAATAGAAAAATACTTCTAGATGATGAGACAGGATAAACACTTTCCTCTGATCATATTTATAGTAAGAAGTACCTGAGTTAAAAATCTGAGATAGATGTCTGACTCTAGAGATTGGACCTTCCAGCCAGATTAGTCTGGCATGGATGCAACACTGAACCCCTTGAATGTCTCCATTGGTGGCATCTTTGAAGTTGAGCTCCAGCTTGTGAGAAGGAGTGACGGAAGTATTCCTGGCACAGGCTGGACTATGGAGGGGCAGGCACTTAGCTCCCCCTAGTAACTGAGATGAAGAAGAAGAGAGTCAGAATTAGGTTTGAGAGCTACAACGTAAGAGGCAAGGGCAACTGTTTCTACTTCTTTCAGCCTTCATTTGTAATTTACAGGAGAAAAGCCATTATTAAGTCATTGTTCAATGAGTATAACTCCTAACCTTTGAGATAACATCTGTGGGTTGACTAGAGCTAATATAAGGATCTCCCTATGTAGGTTTCGTTTAGTTTCCTTTTCTGAAGCAATGGAGACTGACGACACAGCTCAGGTCAGTCAGTGTTCTTTCAGGCAGCAGTGTGCACCAAGTCCCCTACTGCATGTTGTCATATGCTCTGCCATTGTGTAGATAAGCAGTGTTGTGAGGACAAGACTCTGGACTTTGGTTAGGACCGATCTTAATTTATCTACCTACTGATGATGTGACATTGAATAAGTCACATGGCAGCTGTGGACCACAGTTTCCTCATTTAAAAATTTGAGAATGTAGGAATGATATAGTAAAAGCTGTCATGAGGGGTGTGTGTGTGTGTGTGTCTGTGTGTGTGTGTGTGTGTGTGTATGTTATTTGCTAATGAAGATCAAGCCCTCACTAAATTGTAATCATTATCTTTATTCCAAGCAGATGTAGTCTTTGCCCTGTAGAAATGTGTGCTTTGAACCAGCTAATATTTACTCTGATTCTTATTGAGATGGTAAGTGGCAGGGATGTGGCAGGGTCAGCATTGTGGCTAAAGTGTCATAAGGCTTTGTTGTTCAAAGCCTTGATTGACTGGGCAACATCAGCACCACCTGGGGTCGGGGGTGGGGGTGGGGACTGGAAGACATTCTGACTTAGTCTTACCCCAGTTCTGTGAACTGAAACCTGAATTCACAAGACCTCTAGTAATTTGTATCCACATTGAAGGCATTGTCAGGATCTGCATAGTTGAGCCCACCCCATCTTCAACCTGAAATGAGGATTCTGCTAAATTCATAGCTCTGTATGAAGTATATTTTCAAAACCTTCTGGGCCAAATACATATACCCGACAATGTGCTGAGGGATGTGTGGATTCTTCTTCTCCATCAGCTGAAGGAGGCCTGCATGTACCATGCTTACTATCAGTAAGGTAGGGAGAAAGTGACTGATGCTTGCTCCCTCATGGGTCTCCTGCCTAATTACTTCTGGTGGCTTGTTCCCTGGTATATGGATGGGGTTGCTGAGTCAGAACATGTGGGAAGGGGAGAAGAGTGGGTCTCTGCTGCTAGTGGCATCTGCAGCAGCGACCTATGGCCTCCACAGAGCACAGTGCAATGGTTGCCATGGGAACTGCTGTGCTTGGTCAGGGGTGACTGGAGGAGCTGCAGGAACTGGGCTTTAGGCTCCTCCCTGGTATCCTTCCAGTGGCTCAAGACAAGCTTACCCTGCCCTCATTCACATTGGATTTTTCGGGGAGGCGAGCGCGAGCTTTTTCATTCCGTCTTTTCTTTATATCTTGGGGAAATCCAAGAACTCTAAGACAAAATTAATATAAAACTGAAAGTGTTCCAAGCTAAGTAGGATAAATATAAAGCCCCTGGAGTACAAAGGAAGTGGGGAACTATTCCTGCGTCTCCTGGTTTACAGCCAATCTAGTTTAAATGAAACTCAGTCTTCAGATCTGCTGATGTTCACAGACCACAGAAGCTTCCAAGAAGGCATGATTCAAATTCCTGTTCTCAGGCAATGATCTTCCTGACATACTATGCATGTCCTTTGTGTCTTCCTTTCTCTCAGGCAGAGGAGAAAAATGTTACCTTCCTTACCTTTCCTCTGTAGTGAGGTCCGGAAGGATATACACCTTGCATCATGCTCACACTTCACTGTAGTTTTGGGTCACATGATATGAAACAGAAATTCACAAATTGAATAAACAAATAACACTTGCTGGCAGGGTTCTGAAGATCACACATGTAAAGCAAATGACCTCGTTGGCATTCAGCAGATGTCTGTTTGGGTTCTTGTTCTAACCTTGGCATGAAAGGGGCTCCCACTCTATGTACCTGAGCTAATTAAGACAGGCAGTTTGTAATGTTGGATGAAGCACATGTTAAATGCATGCGATTAGCATTCCATTTCACATAGCTGGTGACATGTCCAAGTGCACAGCAGACAGCCAATCCAGTGGGTTATAATCACCAGAGGTCCCTCAGTCTGTGTGTCACATGACAATAACTAGTGCTTGAAACTGCAGGGATAAAGCAATACAAAATATATCAACAGCTATAAGAAGTGTGAATAAAATGTATTGAATCAGAGTCAAAGGGAATTATTCTCCCGATATATAAAAGGACGAGCAGAGTCTCATTTAGACTATCATTTTCAATTCTTACCACTTTGCTCTGAAAAGGTAGCATGGCAATGAAGAAAGTAAAGCATAAGCTGTGAGAATGACTCGGGATTCTGTGAGCTTGGTGGTGTGCAAAAGCCAAAGGGATCTAGGCCCATGATTAAAAGAAGGAACACAAGGTGATGCTATTGAAGTCTAGGCAACCCTTGACCTGAAGACACATGGCTACATAGTTACTCCATTTGTGCTTAGGAAAGAAATGGTTTTGCAGAGTACAAATCAAGCATTATGCAATACAGAAGAGGATCCCAGAGACTCTGGGGAGGGAGTAGAGTGGTAAATATATGCCAGGTGAATTTTTTAGGGCTTCTATAGAAGGTTCTGCAAATGGATAAAGTAAATGCATTTTCTCCATTCTGAGGGTTAAAGTCTGATATGAAGGCATTAGCAAGCACAGTGGCTCTGAGGGACTTAGGGCAAAGTCCCTTCTTGTCTTGGTCGTAGCTTCCGATGACTAGTGGAAGTCTCTGGCAGCTCTTGACACTTAGTTGAATCTCTCAAGGCAAGTCACTGCCTTCTTCTTCACATGACGCTCATCTGTGTATCGCCTTTTTTCTTATAAAAATATCATTTATATCGGATTAAGAGCCATCCAAGTACTGTGACCTCATCTTTACTAATTGTATCTCCCATGACCCTATATCTTATTGGTTTTTTTATCAGGAAGAAAACAACTCAGCTAACAGCAAAGGAATTCAGAATATTGTCTATTGAAATGGCTGCTGTCTGTGAGTGACCAGGAAAGAAACCATGGCGTTAGAGATTGCTAGCCACAACATGAGTGCGCATGCGTGCGCATGCGTGTGTGTGTGTGTGTGTGTGTGTGTGTGTGTGTGTGTG
>PVIH01019927.1:0-33995 GCA_004025045.1 Sigmodon hispidus | reverse complement strand
CCAGACTGTTTTTATTACTGTAGCTCTATAGTATAGCTTGAAGTCAGGGATGGTGATACCTCCTGAGGTTCTTTTGTTGAGTAAAATTGTTTTGGCAATCCTGGCTTTCCTGTTATTCCAAATGAAATTGAGTATTGTTCTTTCAAGGTCTAAAAAATATTGTGTCGGGATTTTGATGGGCAGTGCATTGAATCTGTAGGTATCTCTATATTTCTGTCTGTCTGCTTGCCTTCCCCCCATTCTCTGACCAGATGCCCACATTTCCTGAGTTATCTGCTGTGACAGTGGCTTGTCCTCCCTCCCCATTGCCTTGCTCTCCATATACAAGCTGTGTTCATAAATCCTTAAAAGACAGAACCTCTGAGCTCTTTATTTGCCTACTCTTAGTCCTTAGACTTATCTTTTCATGGCAGTAAACAAGTGCCCTGAAACTCCTCTAAAGCCAACCTTTCTCTACAAATTAGTATAATGAATTGTGTTCATTTTACTATCATTTAACATGTGTAGAATAGTTTTTATTATGTCCCTCTCTTCTCCAGAATCCTAAAGTAGCTTGTTTTGCCCTACTTTATTATGCCTTGTTTCCTGAGCACCTACCAATTTTCTCTCTTTCAGTTAACTCACACTCTTCACACATGCTTTAGAGTTGGCCATTTCTGACTTGTATTTGCTCTTCATTCTCAACTTGAGACCTTTATTCATGTGGCTCCTTCTTGTGGAGCTCCTTAGCTTCTTTGTCTCCCTTGTCTGAATTTCCATGTATGAGGTGATCATTCATTTCATGAATCCCACCCAATGTCTGGCAACTGTTTCCTGCTCGGGCCATATGATATGCTGAGAAAGGCTTGGTGCCCATGACTTACAGCCCAGCATGTTTAGAACAGTGATATAATCTGGCCAGCAAGAAAAACCATTCCAAAATAAATCACTATTGATTTGCATTTGCCAGACATGGGCGTAGGAGGATCCTAGATCAGCAATATATGTGGCTCAAAACCTCTTTCTTTTAACCCAATTTCCACACTTATGCTAGCTATCACTACTTCTCTTTTACCTCAAATTATTCATGAAAAGTCTGGTTATCACCTTAGCAACAAAAATATTCTGGGAAACACATGAGTTACACAATAACAAACTAAAACATGTAATGTTTATCATATGACAAAGGAGAAAACTAAGAAACAACATAACTAAAATAACTAATTTTATGAAACATCATTGTACTTAAAATTTTTATTTGTTTATTTATATTAATTTGCAGAAGGGGTACATACAATGACATTGTTATGGAAGTCAGACATTGTGGGAATCAGCTCTGTCCTTCTTTCTTTATGTGGGTTATTGGGGATTGGACCCAGGTCATCAGGCTCAGTGGCAACTGTCCTAATTTACCAAGCCATTTTACCAGTCCAACATCTTAATATCTACTTATTTTGTACAAATATATTATTTCAGAAAAGTTTTGAGTCAGCTTTCAGAAATATTAGAGATGTTTAATTAAATGTAATTGAGAAAGAAGAAAAGGAGCAAGAAAGACATGAAATTAAATCAAAACAGAGTCAAAATGCCCAAAAGATATATAGAAAATAAATTTTTCTATATTGTCTATAAGCTTACTATGAGGTACATAGTAAGTAAAATGAAAATCTTTCCATGATCTCCCAGGCTCTCGTAACACAGTTTTGAAGACCGATTTTTTAGGAAAACTAATGTATTTCTAAAGCATTAAGTAAAACAAATTACATTTAAGGTCTCTACCAATGGTGCAGGCCAATAGTGTAGGTGATTTAGAAAAAGTTATTGGTTTCATAGTAGATTAAACAAAGCAACTGGTGAATATATCACTATCAAGCTAATAGCATAGTAATATGCAGTGATTTTTATATATCCTCAAGAAAGAATGTTATCTTGGCAATTATAGTAGACAAGGTTCTTGAGAGGATTAAATCTATATCTACTAAAAGATTTATTATGGCTCTTATAGACTATACCAGCTAGTCCAACAATGTCTGTCTCCTAACAATGTCTATTCTCCTACAGAGTAGGATGTTGGTCAAAGTGGCTGGGTATCTTATCTGATCTTTTGTATATGTTGGACTCCAGAAGAAGTAGATGCTAATTCTAGTGAAGCAATGTCTCAGTGGCAGGAGTGATGAATTTGCCAGTGAGAGTTGAGGCAAGCAGGCAAAGAGCAAACGTTTCCTTCTTCTGTGTCCTATGAAACAAACTGTCATGAGAAGATATGGCCCAGACTTAGAATGTGTCTTCCCACCTTAAATAATCCAGTGGAGAATAATGCCTCACAGGTGTACCAAGATGCTGGGGTCTTAGTTGATTCCAGATGTGGTCAAGTTGATGACCAAGATTAGTCACCATAGTAATTTATAGTATCTTTCCTTCTAATGCTTTTTTATATTTCTTAAACTTTGATCTTCATTAAACTATTTGACTACTTCCAAGTAATTTTCATATCTCCCTTTGCTAAGTAGCTCACAAGTACATTCTGATCTTGTAGAATAGTCAGCTTGAGGAAACAGTCCATTTTCTTCCAACTTCTCAGTTTGTTCTTGGAGCACATGATCCTCTGATACAAGGGCTAGTCTTTCCTTCCCTGGAAAGCTTTACTTCTATAGTGCTTTTTCCTTAAAATAATATTTATGTTTAAATATCTTCTGCTGACTGTTCAGCTGACCTGAATGTAAGAATTCCCAGAGGCAGCCATGCGGTGGCAGAGCATGTTGTACAAAGGGTACACCTCCCCCAGGCCTGGCTATGTAAATCTGTGCTCACCCACTCTCTCAAAAGGACACAATATTGGAAGGCTGACTCCTTTCTCTTTGTCCTCCCTGCTTCCCTCTCTGTACAGCTAGGTAACTCCCTTGAATAAACTGTAGATGTGTCTCTTCTCATGTGCAAAAAACCAACACTGAGAAAATCTTTTTTTCTGGACCTGGGATCTGAGGACCTGGAAGAATGAGGTTGACTGCAGTCTAATGCTGAGACAACCTTCTCTAATTTCAGTGTGCTTTTATACACAAATGTAACAAAGAAAGCAATGATCCAAATAAGATTTTTTGAGTTTAGAAAGAAACACAACTAGAAAAACATATAAATAAACACCAATAATCACATACTAAAGTATTAACAGAGCAGCCCTTTCGAAGAACTTTGTCAGGACAGACCAATTTAAACACAACGTCTATACTATAGATTCTATCTGGGAAAGCAGGAAATCAAGACAGAAGGCCATATCCAGATTCAGGGTATACCAACCAGGTTGGGTTGTGTGGCTATGTTCTGACATTCAACAACAATAAAAATGTCTTATAAATTGAATGTTTGTGTTTGTAACGGGAGGTACAAAAACATCCAACAACAATCCAGGGAAGAAAATGCCCTTGAGGTAAAAGGCCCCTTTTTCTTGATACCTCTTTCACAGTTCATCAAGGCATTGTTCATCATGGGTCATTCTTTTGACCATGTTTCAACAAACTTCCATCCTAACTATAAGTTATATTTGGCCTCACTATATGATACTATGTAAACACCTACCCAGTTCACTTCTTTGACATATATATTTTATGTACCTTCTCCCTATAAGCCACCGTGCTGTGTGTTACAGATAAGGGAAGACACAGTTAAGAAAACTTGGACCAAATTCCTTCTCAACATAAGAATACTACATCCTGAGTTAGGGGTCCTACCTGACAACCACACAGTAGTACCCTTGACTTCCTTCACCTTGGGACATTCCACTGGTTTCCTCTTGTGATATTCTACCAATTTCCTCCTTCTTTTCTTATTTCTACTTTTATGTCTCTTTTTATATCTGTTCCCAGACTTGTCCCTAAAATATTGAATATCTTCAGTGTTATATCATGTAACTTTTAAAAAGTAATGCATTGGTCTCTGTGCTCTCCTATGCTGCTTCTGTACTCCATTATATTAAAGTCAATTGTAGCCTCTCCAAAGACTATAGACTCACAGATGTCAATGTACATGAATATTTTCTTGAAGATTATGCTTCCATTTCCTAACACAGTTTCACATTTATTTAATGCATAAACAAATACCCACTTAACTCCATAGTACAGCTCAAATATGACTTTTGTCAGGATGCCTTTCATTAACGCCAAAGATTAGTTTGGAGTTTTGTTTGTTTGCTTTGCTATATCTCCATTTACCTTTTCTCTGTTGCTTATTCTTCTGTCTCCATGGTCTAGAAGTCAGCCAGTATATATTATTTGAATTAGTGAATGAATGAATTAGCAGGTTAGTTCAAAGTGGAAAGGTATATGTAACTGCAATATGAAATCTCTGTAACAGTTTATATGAGTGGTAGATCTCAGGTATGGAAAATATGATCTGATGAGCTAGTTACTTCTAATATCCTCCAGAGATACTATCTAGAGAGAACACAAATTGTCTCATAGCAAAGGTATAGGAGAAATGATATAAGCATATTTCAATACAAAATATTTTAAGAGTCTCCTAGTTATTGCTGGCAAGCTGTTACACAGCACTGAAGTGAACTGGGAGAATCTGTACTCTGAGATGCCAAGTGCAATTACAGAGCCAACTAGGAGAGAAGCTCTGGAAGCAGTTACATGGCTGGTCCAGGGAGTGGATGGACAAATAGCTGGGTCTTTAAAAAGATTTTCAAAGAAAAAGTCAGTACCTGTGAATCGAACTAAAAATGTCAGATGAACTAGGAATTTCAGTTGGATGGATGGATGGATGGATAAATAGAAAGGTAGATATCTTAAGCTTATTCTATTATGACTTAAAAGTATTATATAAAAAACACAGAAATTGAGACTACACTGTGATCATACAAAAAACTACAGATTTTCACAATAGATTAACTTCTATACTTCTTCTATACTTGTTTGGTTTTGTGATCTTGGAAAATGAATTAACCTATGTGAGCTTCCATTTCATTTTATATTTTGATGAGGAAGTTGAGACATAAATAATATATAATCTTATTGATCTACTTAGACATTCCATGCAAAAGTACTGTTTATTTCCTTTTCCAAAAAGCCATCCTATTCTCTTACCTTCCAGGCTATTGTCATGGGAAGCTTATGGGAACTAAATGAGCTTCTGTGTCCCTAAACCACTCATCACATTAAATACCCACCAAGCAGTCACTCATAATAACTGCTTGGTAAAGACCTATCTGCTTCAGTAAGTAGCAGACTTTATCAATTATCTAAACATGTTAAAAGGATCTACTACAATGATGATGAAAAGGAAAGAATATTGAACTGCTTTCCTGCTTGCTGTTCACACTTATCAGAAGTGTGATGTTAAAGAAAACCTTTCTGGAACTCTCAATAATAGGGTCTTATCTAGTGGTCAGGTACTGATAATAGTCATTGACTCTGGAGAGATAACAACTCATGAAAGGCGATGGCCAGCGCCTCCTTGGTGTCAGTAATCAGTACCCTGCTGAGTCATAGCTTTGTCAGGCCATGACAGAGGCTGTTCAACTCATGCCTCAATTGCTATGTTGTTTTCAAACTTAAAATTAATTAACCTTAAAAGCACTTGTTAATAACTCTATTTTTCTTGTCTTTACCTCTTGGTTCGTGCTACATGGACCGGAGGGAAAGAGACGTATATAACTGGAATTTCTCTAAGTTTTAGACAATATTGGAAATAATGGCAGGGAATTAAAACCTCTAGAGAAGAGCTAAAGAATATAATTAGTAGAGTTTATACCTAGCATGCACAAATCCTCAATGTAATTCCCAGTACTGAATACACAGGTGTGAGAATGCACACCTGTAATCTTTTTTAAAGAATCTAAATCTATAGTAGTGGACAAGGTGAGCTTGAATATCAAGGCAAGTTCTACATACACACACACACACATATATATATATATATATATATATATACATACATACATATATGCAGATGAGCTTTGCCCAATTTCTACTTTTTCAATCATTTGTAATTGTAAATACTATTAAAATTTTGCTATGCCTATTATAGATACCAACTATTTGCAAATATTGCCAGTGCTAACTACCTGAAATTTTTATACTTTTGGGTAAAGGATAAGAGAACATATTCTGAAGTCTTATTTTCTATATCTTTTTTTCTCAAGTACTAAATTTATCTTCTTTGAGAAAGATGACAAAGTGACTTATAAGTTTTCTTTGCTGCTTTTCTAGGAAAGATTTTGAAAGATAAGTTATGGAAAATGAAGAGTAATGTCATAATGTTGGGTCTTACCTACTCCTACTTCCCTGCATCAAGATCATGACCTTCAGCTTGTCTTGAGTTATGCTCTGACTTTGTTCTCTGAATAATGTACCTTATGCTTTCTGGTATGAATTTGTCCCATTGATACATGCCAGAAACCATCTGGTTGAAATCATTCCCTATACCTTAAGTAACATGTTTCCAGTTTCAACAAAGCCCTGGGACCAAACTCAATTTGGAGCTAAAAATTTGGTATCTTCAATTAGGAGACTTGAATGGAGCTAAACATCTTCTATGCCAGAAAATTAAACTTATTCACCAAGTATCTATCAAGCTTAATTAGGGGAAACATGAGGTAAAGGAAAGACTGGTCAGACTGACCAAGATTCAATGTTTTTGGAGCACTTGTTCAGAGTTCTTAAAATGTGGATTGAAATGTACAGTAGGAACCTCTATGCTTATCCCAACTGGAATATTCTTAAGACTCAGACCCTTGAACAAAAATTCAGGGGAAAATAGTTTATTTTTTTAGTGGAGGGAGACAGGGAGAGAGTGAAGCAAAGTGAGATCTGTAGCAGCCCTCAGGTCAACTATTGAAGGTATGGGGGAGAACTGTAAATTGTTTGCTTCGTTTTAATATGACAACATGTTTTCTTTATAATCTTTAAAAATTAAAACATAATTACATTATATCTTTCCTCTATTTCTTTCTTCTTCTAGTACTTCCCATGCATGTGCCCCAACCCATTTCCTACAAAAATAATTGCATCTTTTGTTTTCATTGTTATGGTGTGTGTGTGTACAATCTGCTCAGTCCATTTAGTGTTACTTGCACATAACACTAAATTTATGTATGTAATTTTAGTGCTAACCATTTAGCATTAGGTAAAATCATGTAGCTTTTCTCTGGCAAAGAGTATTTTCGCAGCTCTCAACAAGCCTTAATTGTCTGTAGGTTTCTATCAATGGTTGTGACCTGTGAGATTAGGGATAGGATTTTGAGAACCATTGCAAAGTACAAAGTTGCAGTTATTAATCCAAGATAATTTTGAGGCATATACCTGAACAATTCCCAGGAGTCAGTCATTACTTGAGAGTCTTTTGTTGAAAAGATTTCATGCATGTTTCACAAAGGGCCCTGAGCTTGTGATATAGCAGAAGATGACCATGAATTTCTGTTCATCACAAATGCTAAAATTTTAGCTGTCCTCTTCACACTTGTGAAGGTAATGTATGTTGGGCAAGGGCTGTACCAACTGAATTGTGTTTCCTATTTCTCTCTAGAGTTTTACTTCCCTGACATTGTATCCTATCTTGTCTAAATGTTAGGGACATTAAGATTGTATGCATTTCTTCCCCTTTGATCTATCTAGCATGAACCACAGGTAAAGACAAGAAAATGTAGAGTTATTGACTTTTCAAATGGTCCTGTTTTTTATACCCCTGAGATCTATTCCCTATGTTAAAATGGTCTTATCCCACACCCACTCCAGACTAGCACTTGAGACAACTAGAGTAGTTCCTTCTGTAGGTTAGTTATTTTTAAATTATTAATTTAAAATTGTGAAAATTATCATTACCATCATGCCTAAAGGAATAATTATCATCATCAACATCATCACATCAGTGGACTAACAAATCAATCTTCCTATCATCACTGTCCATTGTATCTGCTGAGTTATGTCATTTGACCAGTGTACTTGTTAAGACCTCCATCCTCAAAGGCTGATCTGACAGGGCCCATGAGGGAAGGTAGAAAAGACAGAAGCACAGATACATATACATAAAAGCTGAGACCAGGTAGGCCATAAGCTTCAATTGATATGAAATGGGAGACTCAGTGTATTATATATATATTTATAAATATATACATATATATGTATATATATATAAAGTGAGGAGAAGAGTTTTGTAAACAGCTAAATAATGAGGCAGGTTCATAGAATACAGTTACACAAGGAAGCAAGCAGGTTTAGGTAGTCTCTGTGGGAGGTCTGTAACAGATTAGTCTTAGGCTGCAGTCATCTTGGAGGAGGAAGCTGTGGTGGATAGTTTCTATACACACCGTCAATATCTGCACTCCGATTGAGGAAGGCTTTGGCGGTTCCCATGGGTCTGAGCTATGGGATCATTGACATGGCTGTGCTCATGTCAGTAACACACATTCAGTCAGAACTTCTTCCACTCCTCACACATTTATCAGAACTTTGCTTTGCTCCCACATTATTTCAACAAAATAGTTGGGCTTCCCCTCCCAAAGAACCTATAGATTACAGGCTATGGGGGTGCAGCTCAGATAATTTCCCAGTAGATCACTATGAACTCCTGAAAAAAGAAACTCGTACTTTACTTCCTGGTGCCTAGACCTGTGTAGTCTCTTGTGGCTGTCTTAAAGGAGGGTAGCTAACACTGCTGGGTGCATCCAAAAGTGGTGCATTCCATAGTTCATTCCACCATCAAGGGGCTTCTCCAAGACAGTTATTTGGTAGGATAAATTAACTCTGTTCATAAAATCTGAGCAGTATGCCCACTTACATCAAAACCTGATTATGATGCAGAACTCCTGCCTGGGCTTTAAAGTTGGAAATCAGAAAAAGTAAGCGCTGGGAGGGGGGAAGTCGCTGACTTAGAAACCCTGTATGAGCATATAAAACATTAGAGAGATTTTTAAAGTTGGCTACTTCAGAGTATACAGATAGGTTAGACCTCAAAGTTTTTATGAGTATTTCATAAAAATCATTTGTAATTTCCATAAACCAGTAAAGATTGAACCTTATTACTTCTGGATTTGAAGAAGTTTTTGGGCTAATCCACAGCCCAGAAACAAGACATTGACAGAAGTGTAATTTTAGTACAACCCAACTATGAATTCATTCTGTCTTCCAGGATGAAATGTATGAGTTTTGATGAATTTGTAAATTTTTATTCTCTTCTGTATGTCATAGTGGAATTTGACATGTACACATTTTATACACACATATACACACATTTCCCCTTTCTTTCATTTTTTCACACTAAGCTCACTTTCACAGCTCTGCCAGCTCGAAGGATGAGTGAGCATATGCTTCTCCATATGCCCCACACACACTCTTCAGTGCACTCATTACCAGAGCTCGGTGACTGAAGAATGTTGTACTATTTTATTTTTCCTCATAGTGATTCATTCTACTGTACATTTCAAAATCTGTGGTAAGTTGCAAGATCTAAGAACTTAGATGCATTTCAGTGAACATCTTCCCATCTGTTAAATGAAGTATTTTATTATCGATCTGGTGTTCATATAAAGTAAAAGAAAATGACATTCAGTTATTTTATTATAATGACCAAGGTACTGAGTTAAAGCTACTAATTATCTCCCATTAGTTTCTACACTGCAACCATATAAGGAAACTCCCCCTGCCCATGTTAAACTTTTCAGTATATACAGAACTCTACCTTGAAACCAGACCTCCCCATGGTCTTGCTCCTGTCATCTTCTGACTGGCTGTCATTTACCATCACTATATATTCTAGCAAAGCTGTCCTGTAGCTGTGTCTCTAACTTCACTATAATATGTAGATAGAAAAAATTAGCTAACCAAGGACACTTGTGACACTTGCCACCAGCTGCTTTTCCTCTATAGTACCTTAGAGCTTCTTAGGAAGCCAGTACCCAAGGTTCAGGAAGGAAGTACTGATGGTCTTGGTGTCTTTTGCAGCCAGGCTCAAAACTTCAAAGAGCCAGCACAGTAAATGGAAAGTAACTCTAAATTCAGGAGATGCTCAGAAGCCATGACTTTTACTCCTCTGGCTGAGAATTAAGTTGTTTATTCTTCTTTTTACATTAGCCAAACGTGGCAGAAATTTCCCTACCTTTCATTTTCCAAATATCCAAGGAGTTAATCTTGTTCCCAGTTATCTAGGCTTCACAGGAAAGCCTTGGTCCAAAGTTCAAGTACAACTGAAGAATTTTGTGCATCATGAAGTTGTGAAATGTTTCCAGTGCCATGCCAAGGAGAAGATACTTTGAAATTTCTTTTTATTTATATCTTTGATCCTTCTTTCTTGTTCAAAATGCAAATTTCTTTTTTTCTTTTACTTCTTTGCCTGTCTGTGTACATGCTAACAAGTCAAACCAGTCAATCAGCAACACCTGAATTATGCAGCTATAGAAACTTTGGATAATAAACAAGTATCAAGACATTTGAGTCTAGATGGAGAGATAAAATTTTAGTTGATGAAATAATAAGTGCTTGAATGTTTAAGCTTGTCTTGGTCTCTCTAGTATTCCAGACTATTTTATTAAATATGCAATATATAACCACACTTGCCATGATTTTTTTAGTTCAGAGGCCACTCTGAAGAGAAACATTTAGTGAAGAATATTTAGAGAAAGTGGACTTTTTGCTACAGGTTAAAGGGTGGTATCTTAGAGTTACTGTGATGAAATACCACCACTAAAAGCAAATTGGGAAAGAAAAGCAAAAGGTTTCTTTGGCTTATGCTTCCAAATCATAGTTTAACATCCAACGAAGTCAGGACAAGAACTCAAACAAGGTAGGACCCTGTTGGTAGGAGTTGATGCAGAGTCCATGGAGGAGAGCTGTTTACTGGTTTGCTTCCCAAGAGTTACTCAGCCTGCCTTCTTATAGAATCAGGGAACACCAGTCCAGTTGTAGCACCACCTACAAAGGTTCCAGGCCCTCTCACAACAATGTAGAAATTCTAGAAAATGCCCTATGCTTGTCTATAGCTAGATTTTAGACAGTTTCTCACTTGAATTCCCTTCTTTCAGATAACTAAGCTTGTCTTGAATTGACTAAAACTAGCCAGGACAAATGGGTAATATTAAGGTAAATACAAAGAGTCGTACATAGCTCCATAGATAAATGGTGTCTTGGTTAACATAGCTATGACAGATATTGGGGGTGAAAGTCTAACATGAGAGTACCAGCAGTCAGGTTCTGGTGAAGGACTTCATCCAGGTTGCTAATAGAAAAATATTTGTATCCTCATGTCCAAAGCAAGGCCAGATCGTCCTCTGGCCTCTTCATGTAAGTGCTCTCCTCCCATTCATGGCAGCTCCACCTCCTGACCCAATATTCCCCTGAAGATGGAGTCTTCAGATGATACCACATTGTAATTACAGTATAAACTTTTGAATTTTGGAGCAACACAAATATTTAGTTCTTTATTGGCAGCAAGTCAAGATCAATGGTGAATGGGTACAAAGTCCTGAAAGGTAATGTGGGTCAATTCTGTTTTTATGACTGTGTTTAAGAAAGCACTATCTGTAACAGTGGTCCAAAACTTTAACATGCGGCAGAATTTCTAAGAGAGACCTTGTTAGGGCACAGATTTCTATGGTCTACCCTGCAACTTCTAATGAGATGAAGCTAAAAATTTAAACCAGAAGTGATGGTTCATACATATAATCCCATTATTTGTGATTCCAAGGCAGTAGGATTGATTGCCTTGAGTTTGAGACTAGACTGGGGCTGTTCTGTAAATTGAGCTCTGGGCCAGCCTGGGCTTGAGAGTGAGAAACAAACAAAAGAATTTGCATGTTTGCCCTTTAGCAAATTTTCTCGTGGTGTGTCTTAAAAAGCCAGAGATAAGCAGTGGAGATGCGCTGGCATCGAGTGGCCAACCTTGTAGGTAGCCATTGGTAAGGGCAACACAGCCAACTGGGCTGTGTGCTTCTCAAAAATCCCCACGTCCACATCGTTCATTCCTTGTGGAGTTTAGTTCCACAGCCCTTTTAGCCACGACCACATGGTAGGTCTCTTTTTTCCCTTTGCTGTTATTATAAGTTCACCTCTCTTGATAGGACTTTTATACATCTCAAATTAGGAGATTTTAGAAGGAAAAGTTGAATAATGCTATTGATAATTCCTGCTTTCTGTGGCCCTGCTGTTACACAGGAAATGAAAGTAGTCCTCTGGGGAAGCTGCTTTTTCTTCTCTAAACTGATGACAGTCTAGAAAGCATGAACCTGTTCGTCTTGGGATCATTTCTCTTTGATGACACTCTTAAGTAGAGCACAGGGTAGCATTAATTCTATAATCACATATTGATTTAAGGATTTTCTTATTAAATAATTTGATTGTGTCTGACCCCTCACAGAAGTTTTGAATTCCTTCAGTTTTATTAGCAATTTCAGTATAAATCAGCATTTAAAGTATTCAAAAGCCTTTTGGAACATCTTTCCCCAACTTAGAAAAGAAGCTAACAGTATATTTTGTCAGTTGTTATGCCTTTAGTGAATAAAAAATGATGACATTCAAAATAATCTGTAAGTGTTTTTTCTTTTCTCTAAATAAAAAAGAAAAGTAGAGTTCTATAAAATACAGGCATGGTTATTTTGTATCAGTTTTAGGTTTGGCCTGCTCCCAAGTGTTAATTTGCTTTTAGCTAGTTGAGATTAAATGTAATTCCTTCCCTGAGCAACCCTAAAGTAAGCAAGCATGAAAGCATTTTCAGAGTAATCTGGGAGGAATCGACATTTAAAGGAGTTAGCATTACATCTGGACTTCAAGGCTATGAATTTCATAGATTAACTTCTTCGTTTCTCCATCTTATCTTGCATTCTGAAAGGCCGCCTTCAGCTGGAGGACTGAATGCTTTGGGGCAATTCAAACTACTCTTATCCCAGCCATGCTGTAAGTGGAACCTGCTTCTGGAGAACTTGCTCTATGATGGTGGCCGTATACCCAGAATCCTGCTGAAAAGCTCAAGTGAGTATTTGTCATTTCAAGAGTGTTCTAAACACAAAACATACCATCAAAAACAAAACCAACAACAGCAAAAAAAGAAAAAAAAAAAAAAGGAAAACAGTCATTGCCAGAGTTAAATGGAACTTTGACTATTGCACCAAGGGTGGAGACCAAGCATGTGCTGGCGGTCATAGCAGAGGAGCTACTGAACTGCTTAACCAACCTGGTATCTTTGTATTTCAGCATCTTGGAGTAAAAGAGTATTTCTTTATGATGCTTTTCAGTTACAAGTGCCATTAGATAGACAATGTCAACATTCAGGGTTTAAAATGCCTTAGGAACTGGAAGGTGGCGGTTACGTTTCTGAAGCACAAACCTGAATTAGATAACAAGTAAGTAGAAATTTTTTTAGATCAGCACTTGAAAGTCTAGTATACTTTAGGAGAACTTCAAGATTGCAAGCCCGCAGCTGTGGCTTATAGTCACTGTTACTTTGGACAGAGAAATAAGAGTCAAGAAAATTATGAGTGAAGATTGAGGAGTAAGAAAACATAATCCTCTTAATTAAAAGATCTACCCTGTCAATATTAATTTAGAAAATGGCAAAGAGTGCTGTGTGAATATAGTACCATGTCCAATTACTCACCTATGGAGAATGTTCTCACCATTCCAAGTGTTCTATGTATTCCTTTTTATAATACACATAAATCCAGATTAGTTATGTTTCCTAAATCAAACTCATTTTTCTAGCTCCTCACCATATGCAGGATCACATCCTGGTCTTTCTGCCACTTAAAATGGACAAGTTTTCTGTTTGATTCATCTCCCCAAAGTATTCTCTTATATATACCACAAACCCACCTAACCCTTTCCATTTTTGTTCCCAAAGCCCAATGCACATGCATGCATGTGTATGTGTGTGTGTGTGTTTTCCTTCTATACCTTGGCTTACTGGGTTTTCCTATCTAGAGGCCCTCAAGCCACTTTGTTTCCACCATCATGCAGGATTCTCCTGGCTTCTAGTTTCTCTGAACTACAATGTTCTCTGTCCTGACTTACCATTTTTACTATACGTGCATGAGGAAAATGTCCATACATCCTACGAGCCCCTGTCAAATTCCCTTGTCCAAACTGCTCAAGTCATTTCTGGTAAATTTTGGATTTTCTCACTGCCACCAGGATCCCACCTGCTTTTCTTCATCTCCCCAGTCCTTGGAATAGGTTTTCTGTACCATGAAAATAGGTCTATCCAGCAAAACAATAAGCCAAATCAAGCCACATTGAAAAAGTATAACATCAGGTTTATTTGAGCAAAGCAACTGAATGGCTTCTCCAGTCCCAGAGATCCAGGCTAGAGAAGCCACACCTTCAAACTAAAATGGGGAGACTACTTTAAAGGTTGTAAGTGAAGAGTGATGAAGTGTCTACTACAAGCTGGGTTTGTTTACAAATATGGTCAAAAGCTGAGTGTTGTTTAATTTGGGTGGCTGACAACTTTATGGGAGGAAGCTGCAGTATCACAAAGAATGCAGAACTGACCTTTTTGGCTCCTTCGCTTTGTTCAAAGGCTATGAGAGGGAAGCATTTGGAGAGAGAGAGACAGGAATAGGACTTTCTGGAATGTGCATGGGAAAGTTGGAGGTTCCAGTTGAACATCCTGAGTTTTGGAGTATATGAGCATGGGTTCAAATGTAGCTACTTTCTGTTGGCATGGGGCAATGTTCGAGAGGACTCAGGAGTCAGTGGGCTCATTCTTAGCAGAAAGTATAGGTGAAGAAGCATATGGTTAACCACCACCCTGGAGACCTCAGGAATCTTAAAGGAAGCAAAGAAGGTTAAGGGCTAGGAGAAAAAAATAGATATTACCACTGACTTTATGAACGTGGCTTTCCATGGGAAGAGTAATGATTGCTATAAAGAATGGAGCAGAGATGTGCCCAGGTTGTATCAGCAAAGTTCTTCAGACAATTTGTGGAGTAACTTGGTATTAGTTTCTTCCGAGCCAGATTTATTGATCAGTAGCAGCACACTGTCCTCAGAAACATATGATATATGTAAAACAGTTCAAACAGACTCACAACTCAGTGTTGTAGGGAAGTCTATAGCTATGAGAGTTAATCCTATGTCTAGAGAGCCTTGTTTTAGCCAGATGAAGTGGACCTTTAAGTCTATACTTAGAAGACAACTACTGGAAATTTAAAATCTTGTGCTCTATCAGTTTATCATAGCTCCATTTATCAATGCTGAAACTCTGACCCTCCTAAATCCCAGCATAACACTAGCACAGCAAAGGGTCAGAAGTCTATAATATCTTTACATACCCTAAATTAATTATTTATACCTTTATGTCTTGCATTTATACGTAATAAATCATTTCCTGTGTTTCTTTAGTGGAAAGTTACACCTAAAACTGTTTTCCTTTACTATGAAGCCTGTGAACAAGGCAAACCTATCTGTATTTACAAGGAGAAACTTACCTAATGAACTACTCAGCTGGTTGTATCCTGGGGTGGTCTGTTAAACTGTTACCATTATCACTTACCTAGTCATCAAACACCATCAGATCTCAGAAGGATAAACTTCACCTGAATAAGCAGAAGTACAAACTTAGCAGCTTCCAAATCTATTAGAAATGACAGGTTCTCCCTGGCTACCTAAACAGGTACCCTGGTTCCACTATGGTCACTGGGGTCAGACATCCCAGAGCAGCATCAGTCTTTGGCTGCCAGGCCCAGATCTGACAGACTTGCTTATGGAGTAGGAACTTGGCAGGACCAGCCTACTCTGTCTAGGCAAAGCAAGGCAATAAATCCCCCAGTGTCCTGCTTCTTCCAGTCTTGACTGCATTCTGGCAGCAACTGAAATGAAGGGCAGTAAGTTTTTTACCCAGTGTCTAGCTTTGCCACTCTTAAAGCAAGCTCCAGGTGGAGGCTCTTCTGTGCCCATCAATCTTCTTTGAAAGAGATAGGGATGCTTCTAGGAGAGAGCATGCCTCTCTATCATGAAAAAATTTTTTAATTAAGCATTTTAAATGCCATATTCTCAGCTCTCTGAAACATTATAGGTTACATACAACTAAAGATAAAATTGATTTTTTTCTAGCTACTTGTTTTAGACTTAACTCTGAAAACATACAAAAGAAGCTACATCTGAACATATCAAAGAATTTGGTTCTTTAGAAAGTGACTGACTATTATCTTTTATGTCCTATAAGATTAAGATTTTATAATTTTTAATAAGATTAGAATTTTATAGTTTTATCCCTGTTAAGTTTAATCTTAAAAAATAACAATTTCTGAATTGAAACTCTTTTAATATCAAGAAAAGATTTTAACTCATAAACACAGTCTACAAAGAGACTAAGGACTTTCTTTTTGTTTATGAATGTTTCTTTTTATTTAAAGGGGGTTGATTATAAATAGTAATGGTCATAGTCAATCAATCTTTTTTATTATTATTATAAATAAAGTCACATTTTCTATCCTTGTATATACTTATTCAAGGTCTCTTTCCCCTCCCACCCCCTCCAGTCATTCACTCTTCTCCACATCTCCCCATCTCCTCCCCAGCATGGGCAGGAAGTCCCAAGGTCCCAATATTGCTCAGTTCAGCATCCATTCCTGGCAGATCCAGTTTCCTCCCCCCAACATCAAGACTGAGTCAGGTGTTCCTCTAGAGGGAGTGGGATCCACGGTGCCACTCCCAAGTGTTTCAAATCCAAAGCTGTTCAGGGGTTGTGGTTTGCAGCTTGGACATGCTTTGCTTTTTGCTTTTTTTGTTTAGAGTCCACTAATGAGTGAGTATATCCCCTGCTTATCTTTCTGGGTTTGAGATACCTTGCTCAGGAGGATATTCTCCAAATCCATCCATTTGCCTGCAAATTTTGGTATATCATTTTTTCTTACTGCTAAATAGTACTCCGTTGTGTAGATGTACCACAGCTTGCTAATCTATTCCTCAGTTGAGGGGCATCTAGGTTGCTTCCAGGTTATTGCTATTACGAATAATGCTGCTATGAACATAGTTGAGCTAATGCCTTTGGAGTGCGAATGTGCATCTTTCAGGTATACACCTAGAAGTGGTATTGCAGAATCCTTGGGGAGATTGATTCCCAGTTTTCTGAGAAACTGCCATACTGCATTCCAGAGTGGCTGAACAAGCTTACACTCCCACCAACAATGAATGAGTGTTCCCCTTGCTCCACAACCTCTCCAGCATAGGCTGCCATCTGTGTTTTTAATTTTAGCCATTCTGACAGGTGTCAGGTGGTATCTCAAAGTTGTTTTGATTTGCATTTCTCTGATGGCTAAAGAAGTTGAGCACTTTTTCAAGTGTCTTTCAGCCATCTGTAATTCTTCTTCTGAGAATTCCTTTTTTAATTCTGAACCTCAATTTTGAATTTGGTTATTCAAGGTTTTGGGCTCTAGATTCTTGTGTCCTTTATGCATCTTAGAGATCAGTCCTCTATCACTTGTAGGGTTGGTGAAAATCTTTTCCCATTTGGTAGGCTGTCGTTTTATCCTATTGACAGTGTCCTTGGCTTTCCAGAAGCTTCTCAGTTTCAGGAGGTCCCAGGTATTGATTTTTGTTCTTAGTGAGACTAAGGACTTTCATGACCCTTTTATACTAAACTATTATAGAACATAAAAGTTTTCTGTATGACTTAGTTTTCCAAACTAGCTATAGTCTAACACTGTTAGTAAAAGCAAGGAGCTTAGACATTTCTAAATCAGTCTCTGTCAACCTGATTAGACCGTAGGTAAGGAGAGATCCTTTGCCAGACTTCTCAGGTCACTGTCTTACTGCATCATAAGATAGGAATACCTCAGTCTCTGGTGTTTAGCTGTGGTCCTAGGTTTTAGATTTTTATTTCTTTCTTTATTTAAAAATGTCCCATAACCTTGTAAATTTGCAATTTTAAGCATTTTCAAACTGTTTCTTAAAATATCCAGTTTATTCAATTTTTATAAAACTTTAAAATTTTCTTTTAAAGAATTTTAAGGTCTTTGAACTGTGTGTTCTAGTAATATCCAACTAAAATACTTTTCATTCCTAGAATGAAGACATAGAATACAACCATAATTTGTAGAAGGAAAAACTGAGCTTCAACAGTGTAAACAATTCAGGGTTTCTAAAATCAATACCAAGTGCATTACTATTATGTTACAAAGTCTTGCTGCCAGCAAGACATATTACTGCATATGAATATGATTCCTACTTTAATACCTTACTAAACAAGGCTTGTTTTAAATTTCATCTTTAATAAACCTGGTTTTCAGGACAGGATGGGAATTATCATACAAAAATCTATACTAATTCAAAATATCTTAGAGCCCTGTTGTTGCCTTCTTGGTAACCCATTTCATGTGGTCTCTTTCTGTCTATCATTATGGCAATGAAGTCACATGTCATTTCACTTTTCCAGCACCTGTCACAGTGGTGGCTGCCCACAGAGTTGTACTTAATATGGGAAAGACCACGTGTTGTTTCCTGGAGCAGCTCCAACTCAGGTTTTAAGTTATTGTTATGGAATATTTTTTGGTTCATTTTTTTCTTTCCTTTTTTAGAGTTTTTCCTCATTTTTTATTATTAATAAAGTCTCATTTTTTTATCCATGTATCCCCTTGTTCAAATGCCCTTCCCCTCCCACCCCTACAAGTCACTCTTCTCCCATTCTCTTTATCTCCTCCCCGGAAAGGAAAGGAGGCCCCAAGGATTTTTAATCAGACCAAATGGCCTTAACTATTTTTAATATAGTAGGATGGCATAAAACAGTTTTAATATTATTTATACCCAAATGGCATATGAACCGTTATTACCTTAGTTCAGTGGCCAAAAATCCCAGAGGCAAATTCTGAGCACTAGTAACAGCTGAGTTATCAGCAAGACACAGGGAACACAGTAAACTCACACATCCAAGACTTGTCAGAAACAAACATACAGAGGCCACATAAATTTATACTTTTAACTGAGCCTGATGCAATTTTGTGTGACTTCATGTTCACAGCAAAACTTACAGGTACAGATCCACGATTACATACAAATAGACAAAAGAAAAGAAAATTTGTAGCAGGAAGCAGACTTTGTTACCAATTATATAAATTTTAAACCATGCCAGATGAGCAACTTATAAATTCTGAGATTAAAATTTACAGTATAATATTAAGAGTGCAAAAAAGTCATAGAGATAAAAGATTTTTTTTTTTAGGAATGGGAAAGTCGAACCTTAGAGGTAAGGGACTTTGGGAGTGTAGTAGAACTAGCTAAGGTACGACATATGTGGGGATCATTTGTTTGCAGCAGTAGCAGTTAACAATTTTCAAGATTTTGGAAATCGTTTGCCAATTTGGGCCATTGATTTGTATTGAGTCCAAGCTGTTGTAATAAAATCTGAGTCTGTGGAGGAAGAGAGAGAGAGTAAGCTGTGGGACTCCCAGTCTGTCACAAGCAGGCTGCAGGAGCCAGCCAAACACATGTGTGCCCACATGGATGGTGATGCCAGGCAGAGGAAAGCAGCAGCTGAAGATTAGACTCTAGAATTTGGATTCAAAGTTTAGATAAGAGATTTGTATATACCTTATTGATCAATGGATGCTGCAAGGGAGAAGAGGTGTGTGCTCTTAGGAAGTCTCAGTGGACAATGGCCAAGAGTACTGTTGTGCTGGTTTACATTTGTGTACACTTTATACTAATTCTAAAATCTATTTCTGTCCCAATAATTAAATTGTATTGGTCTTTAAGGACAGAGGGCTGGGACAATGCTATTGTCATTGTTCTTGGCCATTAAGCTACATCCTATCTTACAACCTTCTGGATAGCTCAGAATGTGGCTCTGCCTGGGACCAGAGATATGCACCATTCACATTCTTTTAGTCAGTAATAAGTCTTATAGTTTCAGTTCCTGATTTTAACAGATGCTGATTGCTTCAGTGACCTTCAAGCCTGAAAATGGATACCTAGGGTATTAGTCAGGATTCTGTAGAAAAACAAAACTTATGGAATGAATCTATATATAGAAAGGAATTTTATTAGAATAGCTTAAAGGCTGTGGCTCAGCTAGTCCATCAATGGCTGCCATGGATCCAGTAGTTGTTCAGTCCACAAGGCTGGACATGTCAGATTCCCAAAGAAGTGGGCCCTGGACTAGGGAAAGAATGGACTTGATAGTGTGGAGAACAAGCTTTCCTCTTCTGTATCCTACCAGCAGAAGGCCAAGTTCAGATTTAAGGTGGATCTTCTCACCTGAAAGAGCTAGATTAGAAGTGTGTCTTTCTACTTCAAATGAATTAATTAAGAAAAAAATTCTTAACAGGCATGCCCAGTCTCTTGGGTTTTATTTCATTCCAGATTTAGTCACCTTGACAACCAAGGATGGCATCACACCTAGAAATTTTCTACAGCACCTCCTAAGACCAGTTTCCTAAATCCATCTCTTATGACCATTCTGGTCATTTCCAAAAAGCCATCTAGGCTTTGACTTTCAAAACAAGCACTTAGTACTTAAACCTTAGTTTTCCCAGTTTTGAAAATAAATTAGAAAATAGAAATTGATAAAAAAGAAATGAATTTATTTACAATTTGGCCAAATGAGTAGGGAGAGGTAGAGTCAAATTTTATCTCCTCGATCCTGTGGCCATGTTACAAATTGTAGGAAACCTGACACAGAGGCTAGAGCAGATTCACATTTACCCATAAGACAGTGAAGCAATACTTTTCTTCAGGAAGAAGAGAATCTGGCTCTTAGGTTTCTAGAAGGCTCTGCTACATGGGCAGTTTTTCTTTTCTTTTCTTTTAACCAGAAAGTTACTTTTATTAGTCTCCAACTGTACACGATCATAGACATAAAACTATGGACATATACATACCATAAGCAAAGACATAAGAAATACATCGTATGTTCAGGGAAGATGGTTTATTGAGTAAAATGCTTGGTATGGAAACATGAGGATCTGAGTCTGTGTCTTCAGCACCTATGAAAGAACTAGGTGTAACCTTATTGCTGGGGAGACAAATTCACAGGACTTGCTGGCCACAACTAAATTGTGAGCTACAAGCTCAGTGAGAAGCCCTAATTTAAAAAAAAGGGGGGGAAGAAAGAAAGAAAGGAAGGAAGAAAGAAAGAAATGAAGTGGAAAATCAATTGATAAAGCCATTAGCCATTCTTATGTCAACTTCTGACCTCTAAACAATAAAGTACATGTGCATTCATACGTGCAAACACGCACAAACACACAATTACATACAGTAAACTAAACAAAAATATTTTGTGTGTGATATAGTGCTGTTACTGTTTTTAGATTTTTCTATTATACTGGTATCCATTTTTATATTTTGAGGTATTTATGAGAAGATTTTACTTTTATTCAAGAAAGGAATACTAATAAAAATGCTTTCAGAAAGAAGTACAAGTGAACCAAGATCAGTAGTGAAATGTATTGCCATTAGTAAGAAGTGGGTAAATTTAAGACCTAACTACACATATCATAAAACTATTTCTTCTCCTATAAAGCAGTAGTTGTTCAGATGTTTCAAATGTCATCCAGGTTCATAAGAATGGATTTCTACCAGTGGTAACTGCTTTCATTAAGTATTAATGAAATTAGTCAGTTTTGAGTTAACTACATTATTTTAAATGAAATAATTGAGTGCATTACATATTTAGAAATTATACTTTCTATCTATAAACAGCATTTATTTACTTAATAAAACTGCCTCATTCCTTCGAGTAGAAATATCTCCCAAAAATGTATGTAGTACATGTTTAAATTTTTGCTTATACATACATTTTCAGGAACACATCTTGGATATAAATGAGTTCTATGTATACAAATGATGATTGTGTTAGAATTATATTAAAATTAGTCCAGGGGTAGTTTTATTAAAGACTGGTTCAAGGAAAATGGGATGTCAAAGATCAGATCTGGGTCACAAAGAAAAGAGACCACCACTCCAACTGAAGTGTCTGTATTGGCAAAAATTTCTTCTTAGTGCTCAGTAGAGTAACACACAGAGATAGGGGTGCCATTGGTTTTTATTTTAAATCTCTTGGTGACTGTCTTTTTCCCACTGGCTGGATTCCACCCTCACAGTCTTATTCAGCTGGCATATTGAAATGGGGAACAGGAAATGAAGAGGGAAGGGAAAAGGGGCCCCTACTCCCTGTAATTTGAGGTGTAGCAAAGATTTTACTTATGGGGTGGGGTTAAAACATTTGTATAAAAGTCTTACCAGGTGGAGAAGGTAAAAGTTTTTTAACTTCTCATCCAAACAACAGGTTTTTATAGTATCTGATAGAAAAATACGCTTATAACAGGTATAGAATTGAAGTGTGTTATGTATCTGACATACGTCAGCTTTAATGATGTGCACCTGCATTCCCGATAAATTTTACACAACAGATGAGACTGTAGGCTGAAGAGGACCTTACACCTTCAGCACACCTCCGCCCATGCTGCAGCTGGAGAGGACCACATGCCTTCAGCACACCTCCTCCTCCCATCCTGCAGCAGAGTCACAGCCACAGTACCATGGACAGTCATAGCTCAGCCCAGTGCTGATGCAGGGTGCTGAGGTTTCCCACCCCCAACCCTACATTTGATTTTCCCCTGAGCTGTTGAGTAATGCTTTCTTGCCCTGGAATCTCACAAATTCAGAGAAAAATAAAGCTGAAATAACCAATATTTCACATGTATCTGATAGGTATGTATATTTACATAATAATGTATATAATGGTTGTCATGTGATTGCCAGGCACTGTAATTTATTATATAATTTTATTCTTAGACTTTTATGAAGTATATACTTGTTATGGCTTAGATCTGCAATGTCTCATAAAGGCTCACATGCTAAGGCATTGTCTACAATATAGAAAATTTTAGGGTTGGAGGTGTTGTTCAATGGTTGAATTAGAAAGACTCTGATTTCATTAATGACATTCTAAAAAGCAAGGCTTATTGGAAAGTACTGAGTCCTTGGGGTAGAGACCTTTGGGCTAAAATTACCGTGAGTGGAAACTATGAGCCATAATACATCTCTGATGCTAGAAGTTAAATTTTTTTTTAGTAACATAAAGCTAATAACCCTATTGTTGTCTTAATGTTAAAACAGGAACACTGAAGTTTGAGATATAGTTGGCTTTCTGTATATGTAAGAATCGTATATAGATAGGAGATATTTTAGGAAAGAATGATGTTTCAAGACTGAATATGCTCAAATTTTCTCTCCCTAGTTATTGTTCCTTAAGAAATAAGTTATATCAAGTATTTGCACATAGTTAACTCATTAAGAATTAATAACCTAGACACAATTGAAGTCTATGAGAAGGTAGGCAGAGTTTATGTGCAAAGGCTGTGTGGTTTATTACTAACTGTAGCATCCTTGGATTTTTTTTAACTTCCAGAGTTCTAATGATATTTTATTCTGTTTATAATCATAACTTTAAAATTATTTTATTCTATTCTCATAGGAAATAGATTTTCTTCATATAATATGTTCTGATTACAGATTTCCTTCTTCCAAGATCTTTAAGAACTTCATCACTTCCTATCCTATCTGGATCCACACCCTTTCTGTCTCTTTTTAGAAAATAAGCAGGCATCTAAATATTAATAATAGAATGAGATAAACCAAACCAAACCAAACCAAAGAGAATAGGATGAAATGAGCACATTAGGAAGAAAAAAGCAAAAGAAAAAGCACAATAGAAGAACATACACACACACACACACACACACACACACACACACACACACACGTCCATACAAATGCACAGGTGCTCAAACACAGAAATCCTATAGAAACAAAATCAGAGCTGTAATATATATGCAAAAGACCTCTAAGTTATAATACATATTATAATTATGAAACATAAAATGTCCTAGAATGAGTTTATTTTCTGTTGGCCATCTATGACTCAGTATGTGCCTGCCATAAAGAGTGGCTTGAATCCTCCATTGGAAAAAGCTAGTTTATCACTTCTTAGTGGTTATCAGTTCGAGATGGCTTCTGGATTAGGGGTAGGCCTGTGTCCACTTCTCCTCTCGGTGCTGGGACACCATCTTGTGTAGAATTATATGTTCCCTATGAATGCTGCCCTAGTTTCTGTGAGTTAATATTTTCATTTGGTCCTGCATGTTTAGAAGGCACTGTTTATTTGTTGTGGGATATTTTGATCACACTCTAACAGTCAGTCCTAAGACTACCAATG
This sequence comes from Sigmodon hispidus, assembly GCA_004025045.1. Taxonomy (NCBI): domain Eukaryota; kingdom Metazoa; phylum Chordata; class Mammalia; order Rodentia; family Cricetidae; genus Sigmodon; species Sigmodon hispidus. The sequence goes on along the minus strand of PVIH01019927.1, from coordinate 9,878 downwards.
AAGTTTATTTTGAATCAAAAAGTGGCACTAGATACTAACTGACCAAAATTAGCCACAGAGATTTTAGAGGACCCAGGACATATAGAGAGACACCATGGGAAGTAGTAGAGTGGGGCTTGGAAAGTCTCTCAGCCCTTGTTGATCAAGGAAGGAGAGCGAAAGAAAATCACTGGTCACTTCTCTGACCATTCAGGTTATTATCCTGATATCTAACTCCCGAGTTTTTATTGATCAAGAATAATCATATAAATATTTCATCTTATTTCCAACACAATGCTCAAGATCACAAAGCAGCCACTCACCGGAGGCTTTGCAATCACCAGAGTTACCATCCTTGCTGGTTTTCCTCCCTCTCCCAGGCCTTCTGTGTGAGTCTGGAGTTTCCTCATTGCAGCCTATACACCAGCCTCTTTACTGCAGCCTTCAGCTGCCCCAAACACCACCAGAGTTAGCTACCCACCACCAGCCTGGGGACAGTATTTAGAGGCAGGAAATTAGTTCTCTATGCGGTTTCACAATGGATGGTTTGAAATGGGAAAATTAAATGAAGGTATAATCAACTTAGCTGGGATTGATTGATATATTGTCAATTATAATCATTATCAGTTTGGTAACTCATGTTTTTTTCTTTAAAAAGTTCTCAGTGCCAAATACTTAAAATAACCGATAAAATACAATTCTTAGAAAAACTTACTAATGAAACTAAGAAAAATATTCACACACAAATAGGAACGTCATTACAGTATGAAACTGAAGAGGAGGAGTCAATGGTTATTAGTAAACAACATTAATTTATGCAGTTACCATTCTAGAACAAGAGTCAGATGATAGGCACCCCAAGGCTATACAAAAACTAAGTTGGATTCTGTAGAAATCTTGGATTTGAAGAGATTTAAGGAAGCAGTAGTTTGGTATGGCATGCATTCACCTTTTGTGAAGCAAATGTTAATGTTGTACCCATATCTAGAAGATCCCAAAAGACCACCAGGAAGTTGGACTCGCTGTAAAATGCATAAGGCTGTTATTGATATGTACAGGTTCCTTTTTAAAAAAAATATGATATTTTTAATAATTCAGTACAGCAACAAGAGGATGATTTTTTAAGATAATGATCTTGGAAAAGTTCATGTCACAATAGAAAATTAATATTGGGCCTTATCTACTCAAATGTATGACATAATCACATTTGTTATAAAATTAACATTAAAACACAAAACACTAACCATATAACAGCTATTTAAGAAAATATTTCTATGGACTGGAATTTGGTAGAATATTTTAATATTAAAGTGTTAATTTAATAATACAATCCTACCAAAAAATGTCTAAAAGGACACATATAACTGAAGTTATAGTCAGTACAAAAATTACCACAGTTACTTTGAGAAACTGATAATAATATTTAATAGAGAACATGTATATATTTCTCACCCAAAGTTTAGTACCGCCAAATTTTATATATATATATATATATATATACATATATATATATACATATATATATACATATTATTTGGTGATTGTACATCATGCACCACATCAAATTAAGTTATCAGACCTCTCAGAATCATGCCCACTCTTATGATCTCCCCATTTACAAAACCACCCATGTATGCTGCTCATTTACTTACTGGAGCATAATTAAACTCCCTGTGGCCAGACCCTTAAATAAAACAAGTCTTTCCTCACCCACATCCCTGCCAGAGGCCATCAATGCAGAAGTGAGGCATTGTGTCATTTAGCTAAGTTCTAGCCTTGAGTTCTTGTGTACAATGACATCTCTCTCTTTTTATTTTTTTTTAAAGTCCATGAGTTCATCCCCTGCTTCTCTTTCTGGGATTGTGATGCCTCACTTAGGAGGATATTCTCCATATTCATCCATTTGCGTGCAAATTTTAGAATATCATTTTTTCTTACTGCTGAGTAGTACTCCATTGTGTAGATGTACCACAGTTTGTTAATCCATTCCTCAGTTGAGGGGCGTCTAGATTGTTTCCAGGTTCTTGCTATTAAGAATAATGCTGCTATGAACATAGTTGAGCTAATGCTTTTGGGATGCTTGGAGCAGGGTTGAAGAATTAGGAAAGAAGACCAAGTCATTTACTAAAATTATGCAAGATCCAAAAGAAGCCATCACTAATTTTTTTTTATAAAAATTGATTTCACCTGTAAATAGAATCATCTAAGATCCAGATGATAGAAAAATATTAATCGAATCTTTGGTTTTTGAAAATGTTAATTCAGAATGCAAAAAGGTGATTAGGCCTTTAGAGGTAAAATTAGCACCAGTACATGTCTGGACATGAAATACAGCTAATATTATATTATATTTCACATTTATGATGATACTTGGATAAGGTAAGTGCTTTCTAAAAAATTTAAGAAAAATAGAAAGGTCAGATGGCTTAACTGTGGTAAACAATTTTCTGACAAGGCATTCCTAGAAACAATGTTTTTTTCCAGAGATAATCCAAGAAGAATGAATGTGCAGAAGTTGTGGTAAAGGCTAGCATTGGACTAATGAATACACATCAACAAGGGACAGACAAGGTAGTCTTTGGTCATCAGGAACACCTTAGGGGACCTCTTTCAGGCCCTCATATCAAATTTGGTCTAATAATTTTCTGTCAGCATTGGGGAAACTCCCCCACAGAGCATTTAAAAGCCTTAATGTCTGTTGTTTAAAACCATAATGATCTGCATACCAGAACAGCTTCAGTAGATAAAACAAAATTTCCAGGAGAGATTATAAAACGAGTATTTTTTGCAAACTTACATAAATGATCAAAGGCCAAAGCTAAAAATACAAATAAATGACATTATAATTGAACGTTTGCTAGACACAGGCATGGATGTAACAACAGTTTTACCAAAACTAACATCTTGGCATCAAGATTGGTTTCTTCAGGAGGTAAATTTTCAGCTTCTAAATTAAGCTGCTCAGCTAGTTGGCAGCAGTGCAGTATTGAACTCATGCAGCTGGCTTCAGGGGCGTGTGCATCGGATCCCCAAACCACAAGGGATAAGCCAAAGTCACAAATTATATAGCAAGTGCTGAGGAATTCTAGGTAGCAATCAGCAACCACAATAATAGAAAATTGTCATAGTGTACTTTACAAAATTACAAGATTCTCAAAGATGATGATAATAATAATAATAGTAATAATAATAGAAACTAGAGAGACTGCTACCTAAAATTTGACTGCCACTGGTGAGCAGCAGTTGACCTAAAATTGATGAATCAGCTCAAATTCTCTTACCATATAGTATAATTTACTGATATTCTAGTTGATATCAAACAGTGTGGCAGAAGTCTTTTGTCATGGTACACACACACACACACACACACACACACACACACACACACGTGTATACCATTATTAGAGATATTATTAGAGCCCTAATTTAGGAAATGCCTTAAAGTGAAAATGGGTAACTTCTCAGCATTCTTAGCTCACCTAATGCTGATGTCATTGGCTACATTTGCAATAATGACAATTGCACTACAGGACTCTGACTGATCAATGTTTTCTTAATTGGATTTGTACCATGTAACATTACCTCTGTGTTTTTATATTAGTATTTTCTAAGGTTCTTCCTGGAAATGGCAATGGAGTAGCATGGAGACATCAGTAGAGTCCAGAGAATCAGTATAGTCTTAGAAACAGCTATTGTCCAGGGTGGTCTCTGTAGCTACATCTACAGAGGTGTGGGTAGTGATGCTGGTGGGTGGGTGCATCAATCAAGTTATGTTGTTAAGGTACAGACACTTGAAACTGAAAAATCCTGTTAAAGTTATAGATCCCAATGTATTGGCTTTTGGGATTTGACAGGTTCAAGGTGATGTTGTTCTTGATAATGGGGTCCCACAGGTTGTTTAGTAGCAAGGCCGTGAGGTACCAAGGGCAGAGACAGCCTGCCACTTCATGTCCATTTCTGTCCAGGTTCATACGGCATACCTCACAAATAGAATGTACTTCAATAATTTTTTTATTGAGTGGCTGAAGAGATAGCTGGTTGGCTAAGTGTTTTACAGCAGGTAAAAAACACTCACTCTGAAAGCCGGAAAACTTGGTCTGAGTTTGATTTCTAGATCACCAACTACCATCATAAGGAGAAAAAGTGTCTAGTAGAAGATGAAGTTTCTTTTCTTTTCATTTTTGGATGTCTATGTGTCTAGCGAGGTATTTCCCTAGCAGCTGTCATGTAGAAGAGAACTAGGTAAAATAAATGCTTTCACATTCCATTACTACTTCTTGAGAATATTCACAAATAGTTTGAGACATCAGCAGCATGGATTTTGCTAGGATATTTCACACATACAAAATCAGATATAATCTTGCTTGACAATGACTGAAATATTATAGATTCCATCTTTTTAAATGGTACTTATGATGAGTTAGGAATACTATAGGAACATATATCTTCTTTGGTAGTTAATGCACTTCTTATACATTAATATATAATGGGATTGGACATCAGTCTACAAGTGATTCTATTATGAGTTTTTACATCATGTTTCCCCTCAGCAACTCAGTGTGATTTAACATATCAATTCATTTATGACCCTTGAATTATTAGCACCATTTTGCAAATGGGGAAACAGATACAGAGAAATTAGAATTTTTTTTTCTACTTGATTTTCAAGTGGTCCTTTTTAAAGGAGAGAAGAGCCATTATTTTATGAAAGTCTATTGTTTTAGGTGAATTAAAAAGATAACACAGTACTTTCAGAGATAAATCTCTTTAGAAAAGATGAATTTCTGGACATGAGCCACTTGATTTTATAACTGAGTTCTCTACTAGACTAGGATTTAGAGGACATTAAGTAGTATCAGACACTGTTAGTGGCTGTGAATGCAACTATCAGCATGAGCAAATAGCAGGGGAGATACTCACATATTAGTGGACTTTAAATAAAAAGCAAACCACAACCACTGAACAGCTTGGGATCTGAAACACCTTTGACCTGCACCTTGGAGCCCACTCCCTCCAGAGGAACACCTGACCCAGTCTTGATGTTGGGGTGAGGAAAGCAGATCTGCCTGGAGTGGATGCTGAACTAAGCCACCTTGGGACCTTGGGGCCTCCTGTCCTTGCTGGGAAAGAGATAAGGAGATGGGGAGGAGAGAAAGTGACTGGGAAGGGTGAGAGGGGGAAGGGAGTTTGGACAAGGGGATACATAGATAAAAATTCAGACTTTATTCAAAAATAATTAAAAATATAGAAAAAAATGATTGTTATAGTAAAGAGAATAAATATGTTTCATCATCTTCCAAAAAAAAAAAAAAAGAAAGAGGGAAAAAAGAAAGAAAAAGAAATTGCTTTCATGTAGGTTAGTTTTCAGGGGTTTGATTGCTGATTAAAAGTGGGAAGGACAAATATTATAAAGTAAATGAGTATAGAAATCATAAAAGTTCAGCTACAACTAGGACATGGAGTATTGCACCTAGACAGGACAGTAAAGACATGACCCACGGGTTGAGTGTTAAACACAGTTTATTAAAATAACTTTCAAAAAGGATTCAAATTTTATTTTGTTGTTTTCTGTAGTGAACTCTGTTATGACATTTAACTTATTATCTCCCTAAAGTTATTTTTATGTTATAGTGACCTCCCGCTGCTGTGGCTAGTTTGTCTACTCTGGAATTTTCTTGTTCTGAATGCTGGGTGTTCTGACCAGCATTTTTTATCTAACATCTTTGTCTAAAGTGAGTCTTTCTGTGTTGTCTTTAGTGTCTGATTGATTCAGCATCTCTGAGTACATGATACAGTCTTCTATAGCATTGCTCCCAATCCCTCATTGAGCAGGAACTTTTCACAAACATCTTATAGAAAATAAAAAGTATACAGCCTTGTAAAGCAAATGCCAGTGTGCAATGGAGGTGTAAATCTGTGTAAGCAATAAATACAGTCTCCTGGGGCTCCATAGCTCTTTACCTGACACAGATTTTTTTTGAAACACAAGTTTAGTGCTTAAAGGGAGTTTAAAATGGTGCCAACAGTGAAGATGCCCTCTCTTCAAGTATTATCAAAAATGATCTATTTTAAATTTTATATTCATTTAATGTGTGCAATATTGGTAAAAGGAATACACTTTAAAGTAGCAGCTTTATTTACTGGGTATCATTACTCGTAAATACCAGGTCAGGGAATATGACTAAAGAGCCAACACTGAAATGTTGGTTCCAGTCCCTCTAATTCCTCCATATCCCGACAAACACTCTCCAAAGCACCACTTAGTCTGAAAATCCAATTTGCCTTGCCTTGGCAAAGTTGTAGTAATCAAAGGAAAATCATGGTCAAAAGGAAAGTTCCCACAGGCAGACATAATACAAAACACACACACACACACACACACACACACACACACACACACACACACACACACACAACCAAAAAAACAAAACCCACTAGATTAATTCAACAGTGCTCAGTTCCCTAGTGTGGAAGATGGCAGTGTGGCGAGGCCACCACAGTGACTGAGTGTGAAGGACAATGAGAGACAGGGACAGGGAGATGGTGTCATGGTGGAAGATTTCTCTTGAGTAAAAGTATTGATTGCAACTGACAAAGTGAATCACATCTATTTGCTCAATGATGCTTGAAGTAGCTCTCACTAATAATTTATTTATTTGATTTCTTTTGGGTTTTTTCCCCCTTTTTGGCAGGGTCTTGCTCTGTAGCCCTGGCATTCACCCTCCTACCTCTTCCACCTGAACTGACCTAAAAAAAATTCCATTTCTTTCACTATTGAAGACAACATGAAGACATACTTAAAGAATTATATATTGGCTAAGTCAATATATAATTATAATGTAAATATTATAAATATAATATAAAACCCAGAGACCGAAGAAAGAGAAAGGGAAGATAAGAAAGGACTAGATCTGCACTTGGAAGAGCAGGAGGGACCACGGGAAGGAGAAGTAATGTTTAATTTCCTCCATTGTAATATTTATGGCTGAGGCACCTATAAGAAAAAGATCAGCCAACTCAAATGTAGTCATTACATTTATTCACCATAAATAATGCTGCAGGGGCCTTCAGCAAAGAAGACCAATGAAACAAAGGGTAGCCTGTGTATTTCTGACTTTTTAAAGATTTATTCATTTATGTTAGTCTACATAAGTTTATGTGTACTACCGGCACGCAGGGCCCGATAGAGGCCTAAAGAAAAAGTCAGATCCCATTAAACTGCAATTATAGGTGTCTGTGAACGGCCATATGCCATAAAAGAACAGTAAATCGTCTTAGTCTATGTTGGCATGTGACCAGTGTGACAATTGTTCAGGTCTTGTTAGCTTATTATTGGGATTTCATGGGTGTACCTTTCCCCTCAGGACTAGAAGACATTATCTCCCAGTGTAACTGCCGGTCGGTCCACTGACTCTCACAATCCTTCCACCCCCTGTACTGTGATACTGTGATGTTCCTGAACCTTGGATGTACTAACTGGGGCTGGACACTCCTGTTACCTATTTTCTGAACTGTAACTACTTATGAATCTGCATGGTATTTATCTTTGATCTGTTGGGGAAAAGCTTTGAGGAGGGGTGAGATCTACAGTCTTCTGTAGGTAACTGTAGAAAGAGGGCATCTCTTGTGTGGTAGTGAGCAATGGGAATTTTGTTAAGTAATTTATGCTTTGGGGAGGAGTATTACCACCTTGTGTGGTGTATACACACATACAAACACACACACACACACACACAGAGGGAGGGAGGGAGGGAGGGAGAGAGAGAGACAGAGAAGAGAAGGAAAAGGGAGAGAAAGAGAGAGAGAGAGAGAGAGAGAGAGAGAGCTATTCATTGGAGCCTGGTAGGCTCATCAGTGGGTTCAAAATGACTTCCTCTACCCTAGAATCCATTGGTAGCCAATAGTTCAGTGTGGAGGGTAACCTTGTGTCACCCTTCTGGCAATAATTTACAGTTAACAGGCATAATTTTATATAGGTCCCATGTAGGTGGCAGTAGTTGATGAGAGATCACTTTGTCATGCCCTGGAGATAGCATTTCACAGCCCTTTAGAGAATAACATTCTAGTGATGAAAGAAAAGAAAATGGGAAAGTACATTTAAATAACACACAAAAAAAATCCTTGTGGGATGAACAGATGCTTGAGAATTAGAAAATAATTTCAGAAAAAAGTAGTATTATTTCTAATTTTTTTTCTGTAGCAGATTAATTTTTAGTAACATTCTCCCTGAAATGGTCACCTAAAGCAACTTCTAGCATACTCTACCAACATGTCAAATACAGTCAAAAGAATACCACTCATTAATTATAACAGAAAAACTCTTGGAGAAGGTGGATATGGACAGTGATTAATTTGGTTGAAATTTATATTATGAACAAAAACTAGCATGCAGAATCTGCATAAAATTTGTAGTATTACTTTTTAATTTCTAGATTAGAGTGGGCTCTTGGAAGCCATAATGGAGTCAGAGGAGGGATGAAAAGGTTGAATAAAATAGCTTTATTGTTGTGTAATTACTCATAAGGTTTAATCAAGGGAATAGTTGAAAATTTGCTTCATTCTGAAATGATGGTGTGAGTATATTTAGGAAATACTCACATTTTGTTTCTCAGAATTGATTTCATGATTAATAGAACAAGTAAATTTTTCATGGTACACTTTTAGTTTTCTGAGCTGTCTAGGTTTTTAAAGTATATCTTGAATGTACTTAATTTTTAAATGACAGATATAAACAAAAACATTTTCTTAAGAATAAAAGAATAATAACATAGAGGAATAACTGGCCTTGCCTCTTGAAATGATGATATCCTGGTCCTTCTCACAGGTACTTTTTAAAATAGCTATCCACAGATACATCTGAAACTGAAGTTGATGATCGTAACCTTCAGAGATTATAGTGTTTCTCAAGGGCAAATAGTAAACAGGCATGTCATAGGATGATGCTGAGGGGTGACAAGAATATGCTAGCATCCACTGATCCCCACATTCTCACTTTTTAAGAACAAGCTGCTGGCATAGAAGAAGACCAGAAGGAAGGCTGCAGTGTGGTGGAGGCCATCTTTAAAGTTCTCTCCCATTGTCACTTGTCTCCACAAACATTTGGAAATGTTTTCATGAGCTACATGGAAGAAGAACAGCTCTGGGACTCCTTATGCCATATTCCAGGTATGAGAAACTTAACTATGTATAAGATAAATGCTTTATTGATAAATGCATTTTCAAAGTTTGATAGATACCAGTTTTTTTTTTTAACTCTGTTTTGTAAAGGTTTGCATTCATCGTTTTGTTTTAAGGGCTTCTGTTTGGAACCATTAGCTGCTTACCTCCTGTTAGATGTGATGTACTTGGTTGGAACCATTAGCTGCTTACCTCCTGTTAGATGTGATGTACTTGGTTGGAACCATTAGCTGCTTACCTCCTGTTTGTTAGATGTGATGTACTTGGTTGGAACCGTTAGCTGCTTACCTCCTGTTAGATGTGATGTACTTGGTTGGAACCATTAGCTGCTTACCTCCTGTTAGATGTGATGTACTTGGTTGGAACCATTAGCTGCTAACCTCCTGTTAGATGTGATGTACTTGGGATAAGGTGGAGAGAGGAGAAGGGAAAATTGTTAAATGAGGGTTCTCTTTTCTACTTTTAATGAAATTTCTTATCATAATACTTAAGCTTATATTTAGTATACATTATGTTTTGCTTTTTAGTAACAAGAATTTTGTGATACTTTGGTCAATGTATTCAATAAACTAATTGTCCTGACTTGTCATAAGCTAGAGGCATTTGGGGAGAGCCTCAATTGAGAAAATTTCTTCTGTAGGCAAGTTCTCAAGTCTTTCTCTTTCGTTTTTGAATTTAAAATAGATTCTTTTTTTTTTTTTTTTTTTTGCAGCTTGGGAATG
>PVIH01019926.1:0-33996 GCA_004025045.1 Sigmodon hispidus | reverse complement strand
GAGAGAGAGAGAGAGAGAGAGAGAGAGAGAGAGAGAGAGAGTGAGTGTCTAGATTTGGTGATATCGTAGATAAAGCTATGCAACTAAATGCAGTCAGTCAGAAAGTGAAGTTAGATGTGGAAGAAAACAGTGGTAGACCTCTGGGCTCCCGAACATTAAATTTAGGTAGAGAGTAAAGAGCCAACAATTCAGTGTTAAATAAGATTTTTTTTGGGGGGGATGTGAACAAATGTCTATTAGACCAGATAGCAGATTAACAACTGACAAAAGCAGCATTCTGTCAACTCCAACTTGGAGAACTCGTGCATCTATTGGCGTCATTTACAGAAATATGGATGAGAGGTTATTTACAGGAATAGGGGTGACTCAAAGACAGCTGCATCATCAAAAATTATCAAACAAACAACAACAACAAAGCCCACGCCAGCGTGGGTAAGGGCTCACAGTATCTGCGATCCTGAAGCTTTCAGTACAACCTGCGCCCAGGTCAGAGAGTCTCCTCCAGGCAGCTGGGCTGGTGGGAGCATCTCCCCCCACAGCTACCGTTTACTGTTCTCCTAACTTTGGGAGGTGCTTTGTGAGTCTTGTTAGTTCTAAGTACCTACTGAGACTTACAAGTCGTTTATTTCTTAAGTCTTATGAGCTTTCCCACGCCTCTTGTAGGCAATGTTTGAGTAAAACAGAGAATCAAGGTCAGCAACCACCAGGCAAAGAGGAGAAGTCAGCAGCTGTAGCATAGAAGCTGAGGGAAGAAAATATAATAAGAGGGAAGGGCTATTATGTCAGACGTTGATAGTCCTGGAAAGCTGAGGACAGGGCTTGTTGATTATTAGAGTTTACAACATTAAATGACTGTTTTTCATATGATTGCTTCAATTTTCCATGTGAAGTAGGGAGCATGATCATTTCAGGTAGAGTGGGGAGAAACAAGGGGATGGCAGGGTATGAGATACTGAGAGAGAGAGAGAGAGAGAGAGAGAGAGAGAGAGAGAGAGAGAGAGAGAAGAGAGCAAATACATATTGATGAGAGAGACTATCAAATTTCTGGGCAACAGAGAGGGCCTATTTCAGATGGACAGAAAGCAGCTGGATTCACAGCTGTAGCAGAAAAGACTTTCAAGGGTTAAATTCTTTAAAAATTAAAATAATAACAGCAGATCTTTGTTTAAGGCTTCAAAGACAGTTTCAAGATAAGAAAGAGCAGGATGCTGACAGTCCAGGAGAGGCCACTTGGATCTCAGGGGAGTGTCACGTAGCAATGTCCAGCTGTAAGAGATCATATAACCAGAGAATGCTGAACAAGCTTTCATCCCTGCACAAAGAGCTACCCCTGAAGTAGGCTGACACAGACTGAACCAGGTGACATTTGTTGTTCTGTTGTGGCTTCCAATTTTCTGCCTGGCCTCAAAAAACATATTTATGTGTGCTTAATATATTGCAAAGGAAATGTAGAATGAGACCCAGATGGATGAGCCACCAATGTACCCTTTACCTAGAGAAGGATAATAGTAATAATAATATTGGATACTTTATAAGCCCCATTTTATTATGTATGTCCACTTACTAAGTGTTCAGCCCAATGCTATGTGCTACACACTGGTGTTATGCTCATTTTGCAAAAGGAGGAAACTGAGATTCAAATAAATTAAGTAAAATGCTTCTGGGGCACACTGATACAAAGCGGTAGAACCCTATTTCAGATCCATGCAGATTGACCAACAGGTCACATAGGTTTACATAGTGACTGTATTGCCTTAAACATGCCAGGCAACAGTTCAAGAAGTACTTGGCATGGGTCGTACTATTTTTCCTCATGACAACACACTGGGGTTGAGCCCATTCTCAATCATGTTTTACTAATGAGGTTAATTTGACACAGAATATGAAGTTAAGAAATCTCAGAGGGCCGGGCAGTGGTGGAACATGCCTTTAATCCCAGAGGCACAGGCAGGTGGATCTCTATGAGTTCAAGGTCAGCCTGGTCTACAGAGTGAGTTCTAAGATGGGTTCCAAGGCTACAGAGAAATCCTGTCTAGAACGCGCCCCCACCCCTGCAAAAAAAAGTGGTAAAGCACAATTAATGGGCTTTGGGGAAGTAATTGGATCCTAAGGACCCTGGCCTAATCAATGGATTAAAAATGTACAATATGATGGATTTGTTGGGGTGTATTGAAAAGTAGGAGGTGATATCTGGTTGGAGGATGTAGGCCACTGCTGTGTGCACTTGAATTAATGCTTCTTCTCTCCTATTCTGCTCCCTGTACAACATGAGGCAAATAACCCATGTCACAAAGTTTGCATCTCCACTATGTACTGTCTCATCTTGGACCCAGATACATGTGATTGCCCATCAGTCTACTTTATCAATGAGAAAGTAGAGTTACTCCGAAAAAGAATGTTTACAATAGCAGGAGAATGGAAAAGAGAGGTAACTGATCCAGGACAGGTAAAATGAGCAGATCAGTGTTTCCAAAGCTAAATGGATACGGGCTATTTTAGCTGCCCACGGCCAGTGGCCTACCCTACTGTAGTTATCCTTGCTCTCCCAAAGGAAGTACACAGATGGTCAGTGTGAGACAGAGTTGAGAGCCACACTTGGCTGAAGGATAGAAAGATCAAGAAGCTAAGGTGTTAGAGCAAAAGTAATTCACCGACTATTCAGGCAGCCCAGGCTGGGAGAGGGACATAGTGTGACAGTTGACTGGGGAGGCTGCTCATGTGCTTCAGGAACTCTGCTGTAGGTTGAGCAAATAGGTCCAATTGGGAAGTGAGAAAATAGAACAGAAAGTCATGGTTCTGTTTGAAAGGCAGAGTTTGGAATAGGTGGTCCCCCAAAAAAAGGTAAAACTTAATTGCTGTTCATGAGCATGATTTCTGAGCTGGGGGGACAAGGCTTGGTAATGAGGAGATGAAGGAGCTGTAAGGTCTTGTCTTCTGAGGAAGGACCCATTGGAAGACCTGGGATTGCTTCAGAAGATGGCAGAGCATGGGAGGTTTGGGAGGTTTGGAGTAAAGCATGATGATGGGCTCATTTCTTCCATACATGGTGGGGAACAGAACCTACAAAACAGTAGAATTGGCCTGGGGATCCAGTACCTGTTAAAGTTAATGATGAGAAGAGCCATACAAACAGGCTTTCTTTATTTCCAAAGTCACTGGGCTGCTTTTTAGTTAACATTTAAATAGTATTTTATCGTTTATCCATTTAAGAAATCTACTGCCTGCATTCAAATACAGTATATTATCATCTTTTTCCCATCCAAATTTCTTGGAAACAGATTTTGCTGGCTTGCACAAAGTTACAAATGTGTTTTGAACAATTTGCAAAAGCTATTTTAACATCACTCCCTTGGTACCTCACACGAAGCAACTATTCATCTTTTTTGTTCATTCCTTCCTTGTCTCCCACCAAAACAAACAAACTCCTAGTATCACATCCTCCTTTCCAGATGGCTGGCTTCAGGGAGCCCTTTGCCCTAATGAACTGCAGGATATGATCGAAGGCTTTAATACTTCTTCCTACCACACGAGGGCAGACTCTTTAATGAAAAGGGGGAAACAGCTATTATTTACCTTGTAATCTGTATAACCCAAAGTGGTTAATGTATGGCTAGATTTTTGCATGGTTTCCAGGCTTTGACAAATCTACCAGTCTCATCAAGCCCATATCACTTTCTATACAGTCTCCCCTGTTGAATAAAGTGGCTTACCTTTTCCCACCTCTTCCCTTCCTCTGAATTTCCTCCTTTCTACTCCCAAAATTCTTATTGAACATTTCCTCCAGGTAGGGTTGCCAAGGTACTTGGTTATATTGAACACCATGTAGATAACACAATTTTAGTATAGTTATGTCCCATACACACATTCAGGACATGATTATATGAAAACTATGACAATTTATCTGGAATTTCACTTAGTGAATGTCCTGTTTTTATTTGCTAAATCTAGCTAGTAAAAGTTTGAGCCAAGATTTAGCCTGGAAACTGGCAGGGTGGGACTGGACCCGCCCTGGACCCAGCACTCCCTAGTCTCCTTGAAGAAAAATGACTAAAATAGTGAGCCGTGCAGTATGAAAGCACAGGCATAGAGGTGCAGGGCAGCAGGCTCAGCTTGTGTGGTCCAGGAAGCCTGCCATAGCATCTTCACTGCTACCTCTTGCTTCCTGCTTCCACATTTCACATCACATTCTTTCAGCCTGGGATGCCCAGCTCAAGTGTTTTCTTCTCTGGGAAGCCTTATCTCCCTTGAGAGAGCTACCACTTCCACACTTTGTATTTATGTCTTTTAGGAATAACTATCACACTTTTAAAATATATTTTTATTTATTATTTGGTGATTTTACATCATGCACCCCATCAAACTCAGTTGTCAGTCCTCTCAGTTTCATACCCACTCTTATGATCTCCCCATTTACAAACAAGTCCATTCATGCTGCTCATTTACTTACTGGAGCATAATTTTTAAACAGAGTCTCACTATGTAGCCCTGGCTGATCTGGAACTCACAGAGATCCACCTGTTTACACAATTCAAGTGATCGAAATAAAGTGATGTATCACCATGCCTGACTTAAAACATTACTTCTTGATTTGTATATAAAGTATCGTCACAGACTCATCTGTGAGAACACTTGGTCCACAGATGGTGCTGGTGTTTTGGGAGATTATGAACCTTCAGGATGTGGGGACTAGATGGAGGAAGTGCATCAATAAGAGGTGGGAGGTGACTATAAGGTTTATAGTCTGGCCTAACTTTCTGTCTTCTCTGCTACTTGATCCAAATGTGAACAAGCAGCCTCACATTTCTGCTGTCACACCTGTGATCTGATCTCAATGCCATTTGTTTTACACAGCAATGGACTATATACTCTTAAGTCATAAGCAGAATAAACTCTTCCTCCATTGTCTTGCTTCTCAACAGGTATTTGGGACATGACAAGAAAGTAACTCACATACATAATGGCCTAGATTTATGTCATTACTGTGACGAACCCAACGTGTGAAGCTATGTCTTGCTCTTGTCATTTCCTCTGTGCTTAATGAGGTTTTTGGTTCATCATATAATGAACACACAAAATCAGTGAGTTTTTAGCTTATATGTATATATGTATACCATGTGTATTCATGATGTTCATCACGGAGGCCAGAATGTGGCTTTGGATCTCTTGAAACTGGTATTGGAAGATAGCTGTGAGCTGCTATGTGGGTGCTAGAAATAGAACCTAGGTCCTCTGGAGACACAGCCAGTGCTCTTAACTGCTGAGCCATCTCTCCAGCTCCAATCTGGGTAATTTTAAAATGAAAATTGCTAACTCCAGAATTTGGAGAAAGTCACTGAATTTTTCTTTGCCTCAGTTTGGCTGATTGATATATATATATATATATATATATGTATATATATATATATATTAAGAAAACTCTGGTCCAATCATCTCTAACATCTTTTCTAGATCTGGAAAGAACCTCATGATTCTGGGTTTGGTTAGATACTGACAAAGCATACACAGTAACCCCTATAGTGGGATTATGTTGTTACACTGTAAATAATTGTCCCACCTACTGGCTTGATAAAAATTCTGATTGGCTGAAGGCAGACAGGAAATGTGGGCAGGGCTACCAGACAAAGAAAATTTTAGGAACAGGAAGAGATGCCACAGAGATGCCAGAGAAACGCCAGACAGACACCACCAGAGACACCAGCAAACACAGAGGAAAGAAGTTGAAATGCTGCTGAGAAAATGTACTGAGCTGCATTGCCGAACAAGATAAGAATCTTAAGAGTAAAGAGTTAACAAGTTATATGCCTGAGCCCTAGGTCACTCAGCATAAAATTAATACAAGCATCTGTGTATTTCTGTGGGACATCAGGTCAAAACCTCAGGGCTAGGCCATAAAGGTCAGGCCAAAAACATAGTACTACAAACCCCAGTAGTAAAGCTAACAACAGTTAGACTCTTCTGCAGGGCTTGCTCTGTTGTAAATAAGTGTGATATCATACTGGGGATTTGAAATCCTAACCACTAAGGTGATGCTATTAGGAGGCTAGGGCTTTTGTGTGCTGTGTTTCTTAGGTTGTGAGAGCTAAGTCTTTATGATTGGGACTAGTAGCCTTAGAAAGAAGTCAGTATCATGATGTAGTCCTTACGCCTTTAAATCTATCGAACAGGAGGATGAGATAGAGACTGCAAAATTATATAAAGGTGTCTTGTCTCAGAAAAATGGAGACTTCAGAAATTCAGAAGGTTTTTTTTGTTTATTTTGTTTTGTTTTTTGACCAAGGGCTAGAGAAATCCAATTGTCCTGGGACTTGTTTTGTAGATGAGGCTGGCCTCAACCATACAGAGATTCTCCTGCCTCTGCCTCCTGAGTGCTAGAATTAAAGGCATGCACCACCATTGCCCAGCGTAGAAGTTTAAAAGTTTTTTTTTTTTTTTAAAAAAAACTTTATTTATTTGTCTTGGTGTTTGCCTGGAACTGGAACTACAGACAGTTGTTAGCTGCCATGTGGGTGCTGGGAATCGAACTCGGGTCCTCTGGAAGAGCAGACGGTGCTCTCAACCGCTGAGCTATCTCTCCAGCCCCGAAGTTTAAAAGTTTTAACCACATAGAAATAATAACTATTTGAGGAGATAAATATGCTTGTTGATTTAAACATTATGTAATATATGTATCAAAAATATGATATCTCATAAATATGTACAATTTTTAAGATTTTGTTTTGTTTTATGAGACAGGGTTTCTCTGTGTAGTCCTGGCTGTCCTTGAACTTGATTTGTAGACCAGGGTGGCCTTGAACTCAGAGTTCCACCTGCCTCTGCTTATCAAGTATTGGGATTAAAGCCTGTACCATCACTGCCCAGCTAGTTTTTATGGTTTTATTTATCATTTAAAATAACTTTTCAAATGAGAAACAAAAAATAAAAAGGAGACCACAGAGAGAGAGGCCTGTGGGGGAATCAGGAGGAGAGATGAGGGCTTTGGTTGGTATGTAAAATAAATGAAAAAAAAATGTATGTGCTGCTTCGAGGCTTCTTTCCCTCCTGTGCATGCTTTCCATTCTCCTCACTCTGCCTCTCACAGTATCTCCTCAGACTTTGCCCTTCTCCCCAGCATTCTTTCTGCCCTGAAAATCCTGCCTACGTATTGGACAGTCAGCTTTTATCAACCCAATCACAATGACATATATTCACACAGTGTAAATATTCCACAGTAGTATTTTAGTATGGTAGTTCAAGATGACCAAGACTGGGATTTCAGTCTCTTGAAGTGTGGTTTGAGTGCACTCAGTAGAAAGTACTTCATAGCCTGGCCTGATGGCACACACCTTTAATCCCAGCATTCAGGAGGCAGAGACAGATAGAACTCTGTGACTCTAAGGTCAGCCTGATCCATATAGTGAAAACCAAGTCAGTCAAAGCTACAGAGAAAGACCCTATCTTTTAGAAAAGGGTGGAAGGGCCTTGAAAGATGGCTCAGAGGTTAAGAGCACTGGTTTCTTCTCCTGAGTTCAATTCCTGGGAACCACATGGTGGCTCACAAACATCTGTAATGAGATCTGGTGCCCTCTTCTGGCCTGCAGGCATACATGCAAGCAGAACACTGTATACATAATCTTTTATATATATATATATATATATATATATATATATATATATATATAAGAGTGTTGTGCACTTGTACTAAACTTAAAAGTAACCAGAAAAACACTTAATAAAAATGGACTTTTTTCGTATCAGTGGCTTTAAAAGTACTGAGGAGTAAATTTGTGAGAAAAATTTCAAAAATTCAAAGGAATCTTCAACACGTGTTCTTTTTCGTACCTGGTTGATTATGCATGCAGTGGTTGCTACAAGCAGTGGAGAAGGAAATGAAATACAAAGCCATCACTTCTTACTGGGTTCCTTCTAAGCTTACAGCTCCCTGTCTGTGCTCTGTGCTCTTTTTGTGTGTGCTGGTGATTGATATAATAACCTCATGTGTGCTAGGCGAACACTGTACCATTGAATTATACCCACAGGCCAAGTTTTAATCATTTACACATTTTACTTGTATTTTTTTTTCAGACAGAGCATCATGTAGCCCACCTGATGTCAGACTCTGTATAGTCTAGGATACCTTTGAATTTCTAATCTTCCTGCCTCCCTCCATCTCCCTAGTGCTGGGATAATAAACATATGCTATTACAATTGGCTCTAAGGTTTTTTTTGTTTTGTTTTGGTTTTTCCTCAGGAGGCCCTGTTGAATTTATTGGGGGAATGGGTAGGGGAGGGGAAGAGAGAAAAGAGAAAGAGAGGGAGGGAGGGAAGAGGGGTAGGAGAGAGAGGTTTGGTTTTTGTTTTTAGTTTTTGGTAAATCTTTATATTCTTGACATAACTCCACCCTAACTTCAGTGGAATCAAACCTCAGACACACAATCTAGTAATGTTGTAGGCTGAATGTGGCTATCTCTCTGTGATGCTTGGATAAGAATGCCCGTCCCCCCAAAGGCTCATATACTTGAATGCTTAGTCATCAGGGAGTGATACTACTTGAGAAGGACTAGGAGGTGTGGCCATGTTGGAGAAAGAGTGCCACTGGGGGTGGACTTTGAGGTTTCAGAAGCTCAAACCAGGACCAGTGTCTTTCTCTTCCTGTTGCCTGCAGTTTTGGATATAGAACCTTCTGCTATTTTTCCAGCACCATATGCGCCTGTGTGCCACTATGCTTCCCCACCATGATAATAATGAATTAAACCTCTGAACTATAAATAAACCCCAGTTAAATGTTTTCTAAGAGTTGCTGTGGTCATGGTGTCTCTTCACAGCAAATAAGCACTGACTAAGATCCTGAAGTAATTCAGAGTAATCAGTGTGGGGGTGTTGGGACATTTAAAAGGAGATGAGATCATGGGGGCAAAGCTGGAATGGGGCTTCAGAGACATCTCTCATTCCCACAAAGACAAAGTGAAAAGACATCATTCATGAACTAGGAAGTAAGCTCTCAACAGACTCCAAATATGCAGCCACATTGCTATTGGATGTTTTACTGTCCAGAACTTTGTAAAACAATCCTTTAATGCTTAAGATACCCAATCTATATATGTTCATTATGCAAACCAGAACCGACAAAGACAAGTATGAGCAAACATTTACACAGCCTGGGCACTTCTATAAGATAGTACATCACAAGTTATCAGCTCAGAAGCCAGACTGCCAGGCTCTTGTTTAGCTGTTTCATATAGCTTACCTCTTGAATTTGGACAGACTGGCTAACTTTTCAGTGGTTCAGGTTCTCCATTTGTAAAAGGAGGAAGACAATGACAATAGTGTTATATCTTATTATCTCAGAGATACTATAGGAAGATTAAAACAATGTATGCAAAATATATGCAGTGATGACTCACCTACACTGAACATGTGTGTCTGTGTTTTACAGACATAGATTTGTAATATGTAAATATTACAAAAATGAAATAGTGATGAGCATGAAAATATATGCTTATCAAAAAGGCACTGATTGCCCTCATTTTATAGATTGAGAAACTAAGGCTCAGGAAGGATAACACACTTTTATGTACTATGCAGTATAGCTTCTGCTTTTGTTTGCTTGTGTAATACTTTTCTATTGCTGTGATGAAACACAATGACTGGGCTGGAAAGATGGCGCAGAGGTTAAGAGCACTGGTTGTTCTTCCAGAGGTCCTGAGTTCAATTCCCAGCACCCACATGGTGGCTCACAACCATCTGTGATGAGATCTGATGCCCTCTTATGGTGTGCAGGCAGAACACTATACATAGTAAATAAACAAATCTTAAAAAAAAAAAAACCCACGATGACCAAGTTAACTTATGAGAAAGAGTTTAACTAGGCATATGTTTCCAGAGGGTTAGAGTCCACAATGGTACAGCCGAGGTAATAGGCATAGCATGGCAACAGCTAAGAGCTCACATCTTGAACCACAGACAACAAACACTGGGAATGGCAATGTGAAACCTCCACTACCAACCTCCTTCAACAAGGCCACACTTCAATTTCTGAAGTAGTCCCATGAATGGGGACCAAGTATTCAAACATGGGACTATGGGGGCACATTCTTATTCAAATCCCCATAGTTTGTTCTACTATGAGTAAGCTTTTTATTTAAAATAGTTTCAGTCTTACGTAACAGTGGCAAATATAGTTTTGAGAAGCTCAGTATGGTGACATACACCTGCAGTTCCGGCACTAGGTCATTAGATTGAGGTGTGCTTGGACTATATAATGACTTTGACACCATCCCATTCTATCAGTAAGAGTATGATCCAATGAAAAACAATCAAACAGCCCCACAAACAAAAGAATAGTTGGAGAGTTTTCATCTAATTTTCCTTCATGTTACCATCTTATACAACCATCTCTCATTGTCCAAGAATTTCTTTGTTATTTTTCAGCCTTGTTAAGGTGTACTTACTATACAAAACCTGCATATGTTTAAAGCATACATGAGTTTGGACCGAGACATCCACAATGATCCACAGAAAAGGTAATGTTTCATTAAGTTACACGAATTAGACATACACTTTAGAGGAGACAATTTTTAATACTTTAATAGATCTTCTCTCCCCTATCTTCCATACTCCCTGGATCCTCACCCTTCCTTATAACTTCCCCTCTAGTTTTTGCCCCTTTCGTGAATATTTTTATATGTCAATCATATATAAAAATGATTTTAAAATAGTTGAGAAATTGACATCTGTATTGTTACTATGATTTAATCAAACAGTTAATTATCACTAAATACTAACTAAACTATAGATATTTTACAGTTTATCAATTTCTCTAGTGACATCTTTAAAGATTTACATGTATGGGTGTTTTTCTAACATGCATTTCTGTGGGCCATGTGTATGCCCAATGTCCATAGAGGCTATAAGAGGGTGTCAGATCCTCTGGAACTGGAGATACATATGGCTATGAGCTGCCATGTAGATGCCTGGAATTGAACTAGGTCCTCTGGAAGAGCAGTCAGTACTCTTAACTTGTGAACCATCTCCCCATCCGCTCTAGTAATATCCTTTGAAGGAATATATGAATATATTTTTTCAGAATTTAATCCAAGATACTACATTGTAAGTACCCCTCCTTTTTGTTTCTTTTGAAACAGGGTCTCTCTGTAGCCTTGACTGTCGTGGAATTTTCTCTGTAGACCAGGCTGGCCTCAAACTCACAGAAACCTACCTCTACCTCCCCAGTGCTAGGATTAAAGGTGTGAGCCACCACTGCCTGGCATCCTACTATTTTAATACTGAATAGCTTTTCTAGGCCAAGCCTTGTAGTAGGCACTAGAAACAAAGAGATGAGTATGAAAACTCATGGGTAAGTTTTCTTCTGTGATTTTATTGAATACATTATCTGTGCCTTTGAGCTGGTATTCTTCTCCTTCTTTTATTCCTATTATTCTCGGGTTAGGTCTTTTCATGGTGTCTCAAATTTCCTGAATGTTTTGTGTTATGGCTTTTTTGGTTTTGGTGTTTTCTTTGAGTGATTTATCTATTTCCACTATTGAGTCTTCCACTCCAGAGATTCTCTCTTCCATCTCTTGGTTTCTGTTGGTTTTCTTGTATCTGTAGTTCTGGATTGTTGCTTCAGATTCTCTATTTCATCCTTTGCTTTGTTTTGCACCTTCGTTATTTTTATTTCAATTTTTAGTTCCTGGAATAATTCGTTCATTTGTTGGATTTTTCTTTCTTGGTTTTCTTTGTTTTCTTTCAAGGATTTGTTCATCTCTTCCAATTTTTTTATTTGTTTTTTTCTTCTATTTCTTTAAGGGACTTTTTCATATCCCCCTTTTATGGCTTCTATAATCTTCTTAAGAGTATTTATATTGTGGTTTCATTCTGTTTCTTCTTCATTTCTCTGTTCAGGTCTTGATGTTGTAGAGACATCAGCTTCTTCTGGTGGTGCCTTGTTGTTCTTTATATTGTTATACGTATGCCTACACTAACATCTGCCCATTGCTTCCTTGCTTCACTGTTAGTCAGGTCTTAGTGGAATCTTAGTCAGTTGTGACTACAGGGGTTGTGTTGTGTGTCTTCTGTCTGCTCTGGACACAGAGTCTTCATGATTTCTTACTCTGGTCAGGTCATGGGATCCTCACTGTCTAAAGCCATCTGTCTCCCACTCTGCCCCAGACACTACGGGGTCATGCTATTCAGAGAGATGTCCATCCCTCTCTGATAATGCAGCCTGCTTTGAAGGTGGGGCCTGGGCATCTGTGATGTGACCCCCGGGATTGCTGGGGAAGCCTTTTCTCAGCCTTGGTCCAGGGCAGGCCTGTCCATGGGGTCAAATCCTGGACTGTGGCTTTGGCCTCTGGGATGAGGTCCCTGGGAGGACCAGGGGCTGGAACCTGCTCACCTCCTACTCTGCTCTGGACCTAGGATCCTCACTGTCTGAAGCCACCTGACTCCCACTCTGCCTCAGACACCACGGAGTCATGCTGTTCAGAGTTTAAGATGTATTTATTTTTAATATTGTCTGACTTTGACAGCTGTAATCAGTGAAACTGGTAATTTTGTATTTTATTTATGCTACATTTATTTGTAAGTAATCTACAAGCTAATAAATCTTTTTTAAGAGGTAGTTTTAGCAAGGTATAGAGGTGCAGGTAGTAGAGGAGGGGAATTCCTGTGAGTTCGAGGCCAGCCTGGTCTACAGAGTGTATTCAGGACAGCCTGGGAGGTACAGAGAGATCATATCTCAAAATAAAATAAAATAAAATAAAATAAAATAAAATAAAATAAAATAAAATAAAGTAAGTCTTCAATGTTCTTTGAGATGAGAAGATGGACTGGCCTTCTTTCAAAATCATTTTGAATTTTCTTTGGTAAGCCTGTTCTATCTTCTTTGGATGATTTATTTAATACAGATAATTTTAAATGCACACAGAAATACACAGAAGATTACAATAAAACACCCTGTAATTGATACTAAACTTTACGAATGATGAGCATAGGGATAATTGTATTTCTTCTCTATAACATGTAACACATCCTCTATCCTCCATGGTATCATCAGAAACACATCTCTAGTCATCCTGTCATGTCATAGACTGCAAGAACTTTAGAATATAATTAGTGTTCATTTTTTAATTTAATTATTAAAGTACTTTAATGAAAGCCTCCAAAACAAAATTGCTTTAACAAATGCCTAATATTCTTATCCACTTACAAAGTTTAGAAAACAGTCCTTAAGATAAACTATCTGGAGACTAAAGAGATGGTTTGGTGGCAAAGTTCACTGGCTGATTAAGCAGAAAATCTAGATTTGATTCCCAGTACCATATAGCAGCTGGGACTCACAATCATCTAACTCCAGTTATAGACATTCTCTTCTGGCCTCTCTGGACACCAGGCATGCATGTGGTACACACACATGCAAGCAAACATTCAAATACACATAAAATGAGGAACAAGAGGATATGATCTACATGTAACGTTTGATTTTCTCCAAGTGTCTTATAAGTTTGATTTGTTTAAATGAGAATCCAAGGTAATTTTCTGCACTTGGTTATTTTATTTTGTAAGTTGCTCCACAGCTTTAGATGCTGCCCCCTTGCAATTTATTTCTTGAAGAAACCATATGAAATCTACTTAGTCTGGATTGAGTTTCTGGCTACTTTAGCTGTCTCCTAATTATTTAAAAAATTTCCCTGTTTTTCTTTGTTGGGTGGTGGTTGGTGGAAAAGAATGCCAGCAGAGTGCAGACTAGAGAGTGGTGGCAGACTATGCAGATCTCTCTAACCCATAGGGATCACAATTTAATTGCCTGTTTCTCTCCATCACTTATCTTGGAGATCAAGACCTGGCCTTGATGTTGGATCTACATTCACTTGGACTCAGAGCTTTAAATGTTGTACAAGTGATGATGAATTAAGGATGGTGCTCTCCTGTATCACCTATGGGCTATACTTTCTTTTCCACCTTGTAGAAAAATGAAGAATTTTGAAAACTTTGATTACAGCCTTCTGGAATAAAGAGGTCCTGGTAAATTCTTTCCATGATTACTTTTCTTAAAGTGTGTTTATCTTTTTTTTTTTTTTAACAGATTTCATTGTGAGAATACTGGATTTTTATTTATTTCCTTTGTTGCTCACTTCCTGAACCACTGCAGTTTTGATGCTTGTTTAAATTTCAAAATAAAAGCCCTCACTTTGTAACTAATATGAGGCTTCAGAAACTTTGATTTACTCCATACAGCTTCCTAGAGACTTCTTTGGAAATAAAACATAACTGGGATGTCTTTGTGCAATTTTTTGAACTCCATATGCTATCTCTTCCTTCTATTTTTACTTTGTATGTATGAGTGTTTTGCCTGCATGTATGTATGTGCACAATATGCAGTGCATGTCATGCCTGTGAAGGTCAGAAGAGGGTGTCTGATCCTCTGGAACTTGAGTTACATGGTTGTGAGCCATTATATGAATGCTGGGAACTGAACCAGGATCTCTATCAGAGCAACGGGTACACTTAATTGTTGAGCTACCTCTCCAGTCTCATATTATCTCTTCCTGTAGATTCTCCCCTCCCCATATAAAAATCAGCATCACTGAGGAAGCCAGAACCAGTTTCTTTCTGTACACCCTCTGTTGTCTTCAGTGCACATCGTTAAACATCCTTTCTCTGTAGCAACCCATGTTCCAATTTGTTGCAAAACAAGAATTTCTGGGATGGCCAAAGAAGAAGTTTTCTATATGTTACTGGATTTGTTATAATGTTTCTTGCTCACTTGATCTGGAAAACTGCAATGATATCCTTAGAATTGTTTTAAAAATACTTCCTGGTTTTCTAATTTCAGGAAATGAAACCAACTCATGGGATCTAAAATATTATTTTCATCAAATTGTTATGAACTTGGCTCAGTGATTTAATATTCAACCAAACTAATCTTGCTTTGCTTTGAGTGTACAGGGTTTAGAGACTTGTGTTTGAAATGTTAGGTGATGAAGTTCTTCCCTCATTATTTTTTAACGTGGCAGTTAGATAATAGTGAATTAAGATTTCCTGGAGAGCCAATTTGAAGCCATCAACTGACCGTGAAAGATGAACAAAGACGAGATGTCACATTGAAATTATATGTAGTACATAAACTTATATCAAACATTTCTAATCTGGCAAACAAAGCAGTGAGTGACAGCAAATGCAATAAAACAGAAACCTAGATCAATTATTTTCGAAAGATTTCAGTCAGTAGATAAAAGTGGGACTGTGGAGTCTCCTGAATTGACTAGCAGGGAGATCCTGGATTGCTCTTTAATCTTTTATCATTTCATCTCTTTCCTTTGAAGTAAACTTAAAATAATCTTTTGCCAACTCCTCAAAATGAAATATTCACTATATCACTCTTATTCCTTATTAAAAACTGGCATTACTGTGCCTTTATACAGAAGACATCAAAGACAGTATGGATGGAGTGTAGTTGTATAAACCCAAGGAAGCCTGAAGTGTATTGTTTACTTTTCTATGGAATAAATGCAAAATTAAGACATTTCATTATTCATTTTCTGAATTTTGTTTGTATTTTCTCAAAGAAATATTTCTATTTCTTTTTAAATTCAATGTTTGTTAGATGAATGAAATATGTGGTAATTTTGAGATTAGATACGCTTTTCTTAGTGTTCCAATTGCACACATATGCTTGCAGGCCAGAAGAGAGTACCGATCTGGTCACTGATCTATATCATGAATAGCACTCTTAACCACTGAGCCATTTTTTTTTCAGGTACACTTTTCATCTATGATAATGACTATCAAGTAAAGTAGTGTACTATTTTACTATTCCAGTGGGCTTGGATGTGAATAGTTCTGTGCCACTGAATAATTGTGTGAATATACTTAGATGTCATCTTTTCATTCCATAGGCTTAAGTGGATATATCTGGTGATATGTTACAGATATTATTAATTGCTGGCTCCTACCTCTTTTCCATGGTCATAGAATTCTAATGTGAACATTTAAAAAAAATTTATTTTGGTTTCTCAAAATAGGGTTTTTCTGTGTAGCCCTGGCTATCCTGGAACTAGCTCTGTAGACCAGACTGGCCTTGAACTCATAGGGATCTGCTTGCTCTACCTCCTGAGTGCTGAAGTTAAAGGTATCCATCACCACTACCCAGTCTCTAAGGTGATTTAAAGTGGGACTATGTTCTGGTACATTGTGAATATTTGTTTCTCTTACTGGTTTAATAAGAAGCTGATTGGCCAGAAGGCAGACAGGAAGTGTGGGTGGGGCTACCAAAGGAAGAAAACTCTGGGAATAGGAAGAGTATAGCAAAGACATCACCAGAGATGCCAGAGAGAAAACACCAGTGGAGACGCCAGCAGAGACACAAGCAGACAGAGAGGAAAGAAGACAACTATGCTGCTCTGAGAAAGGTACCAAGGCACATGGCTAAATAGATTAATGGAAAGAGGTTCAATAAAGATGAAACAGCTAGCAATTTCTAAGCCATAGGTCAGTCAGCATAAAATTAATAAAAGCTTCTGTGTGTTTCTTTGGAACTTTGGGACTGCCGGTTCAGATCTTGGGGCTAGTCCAGGCCAGAAACTTATTATTACAGTGAACTTAACATTTTTAAATAAAATTTACTTATTTAAGCTGGGCAATGGTGGCACACACCTTTAATGCCAGCACTCAGAGAAAGAAATAGGCAGATCTCTGAGTTTGAGGCCAGCCTGGTCTACAGAGCAAGTTCTAGAAGAACCAGGGCTATACTGAGAAACCCTGACTTGAAAAATAAAGCAAATATTATTTATTTAATATTTATGAGTGCTTGCCTGCATATATGCATGTGCACCATGTGCGTCTGGAGGTCAGAAGAGGGTATCAGATCCTGTGGAACTGGAGCTATCATGTGAGTGCTGGAAAATGAACACAGGTCCTCTGTGAGTGCCACTAGTGGTCTTATCCATTAAGCCATCTATCCAGACCCTACAATTACTTATTTATTTATTTATGAATCAAGTCTCATTTTCTACTCATGTATTCCCTTGTTCAAACTCCCTTCCCCCTCCCACCTCTAGAAGTCACTCTCTTTTCTCCCCATCTCCTTATCTCCTCCCCAGCAAGGGCAGGATGTCCCAAGGTCCCAAGGTCCCAAGGTGGATTAGTTCAGCATCCACTCCAGGCAGGTCCAATTTCCTCATCCTAATATCAAGACTGGGTTAGGTGTTCCTCTAGAGGGAATGGGCTCCAAAGTGCCGGTCCAAGGTGCTTCAGATTCCAAGCTGTTCAGTGGTTGTGGTTTGCAGATTGGGTGTGCTTTGCTTTTTGTTTAAAGTCCACTAATGAGAGAGTACATCCCTTGCTTATCTTTCTGTGTTTGTGAGACCTCACTCAGGAGAATATTCTCCAAACCTATCCATTTGCTTGCGAATTTTAGGATATCATTTTTTCTTACTGCTGAGTAGTAGTACTCTATTGTGAAGATGTACCACAGTTTGTTAATACATTCTTCAGTTGAGGGACATCTAGGTTGTTTCCATGTTCTTGCTATTACGAATAACGTTACTATGAACATAGTTGAGCTAATGCCTTTGGAGTGCAAATGTGCTTCTTTAGGGTATACACCCAGAAGTGGTATTGCTGAGTCCTTGGGGAGATTGATTCCCAGTTTTCTGAGAAACTGCCATACTGCATTCCAGAGTGGCTGAATAAGCTTACACTCCCACCAACAATGGAGGAGTGTTTCCCTTGCTCTGCAATCTCTCCAGCATAGGCTGTCATTTGTGTCTTTAATCTTAGCCATTCTGACAGGTGTAAGGTGGTACCTCAAAGTTGTTTTGATTTGCATTTCTCTAATGGCTAAAGATGTTGAGCACTTTTTCAAGTGCCTTTCAGCCATTTGTAATTCTTCCGCTGAGAATTCCCTGATTAGTTTTGAACCTCATTTTTTAATTGGGTTATTTAGGGCTTTGGGCTCTAGTTTCTTGAGTTCTCTATATATTTTAGAGATCAGTCTTCTGTAACTTGTAGGGTTGGTGAAAATATTTTTCTATGCCGTAGACTGTCATTTTGTCCTATTGACTGTGTCTTTGACTTTACAGAAGATTCTCAGTTTCAGGAGGTTCAACTTTTGTTGATCTTAGTGTATGTGCTACTGGTGTTATATTTAGGAAGTGGTCACCTGTGCCAATGCTTTGGAGGGTATTTTCCACTTTCTTTTCTATCAAGTTCAATGTGCCTGTGTTTATGTTGAGGTCTTTGATCCACTTGGATTTGAGTTTTGTGCATGGTGATAGGCCTGGATCTATTTGCATTTTTCTACATACTGGCATAGAATTATCCCAACACCATTTGTTAAAGATATTATCTTATTTACATTGAATATTTTTTACCTCTTTGACAAAGATCAAGTATTCATAGGTGTGGGTTAATGTCAGGATCTTCAATTCGATTCCATGGATCCACAAGTCTATTTTTGTGCCAGTACCAGGCTGTTTTTATTACTGTAGCTCTATAGTGTAATTTGAAGTCGGGGATGGTGATGCCTCCTGAGATTTTTTTTGTTGAGCAAAATTGTTTTGGCAATCCTGGCTTTCCTGTTCTTCCAAATGAAATTGAGTATTGTTCTTTCAAGGGCTGTAAAAAATTGTGTTGGAATCTTGATGGGAATTACATTGAATCTGTAGATTGCTTTTGGTAGGATTACCATTTTTACTATGTTGATCCTACCTATCCAGGAACATGGGAGAGCTTCCCATTGTCTAATGTCCTCTTCAATTTCTTTCTTCAGTGATTTAAAGTTTTTATCAAATAGATCTGTTACTTTCTTGGTTATACTTACTCCAAGATATTTAGTGCTATTTGCAGCTATTATAAAGGGTGATGCTTCCCTTAATTCTTTTTCAGCCCTTTTATCATTAGTGTATAGGAAGACTACTGATTTCTTTGAGTTAATCTTGTATCCTGCTACCTTGCTGAAGGTGTTTATCAGCTGTAGAAGTTCCCTGGTAGAATTTTGTGGGTCACTTATGTATACAATCATATCACCTGCAAGTAGAGATAGTTTGACTTCTTCTTTTCCAATTTTTTCCCCTTAATCTCCTTGTGTTCTCTTATTGCTTTAGCTAAAACTCGAGAGCTATATTGAATAGATAAGGGGAGAAGGGACAGCCTTGTCTCATTCCTGATTTTAGTGGGATTGCTTTGAGTATTTCTCCATTTAGTTTGATGTTGGCTCTCGGCTTCTTGTAAATTACCTTTATTATATTTAGATATTTTCCCTGTATTTTTGATCTATCAAGGACTTTTATATTTAGATATTTTCCCTGTATTTCTGATCTATCCAGGACTTTTTATTGTAAAAGAGTGTTGGATTTTGTCAAAGGCTTTTTCATGGTCTAAGGATATAATCATGTGGTTTTTTTTCCCTTCAGTTTGTTTATATGATGGATGACATTTACAGTTTTCTGTATGTTGAACCATCCCTGCATTTCTGAGATGAAACCTACTTGATCATGTCAGATGATATTTTTTATATGTTGTTGTATACGGTTTGCCAGAATTTTTTGATGATATTTTTTGCATCAGTATTCATCAAGGAAATTGGTCTGTAATTTTCTTTCTTTGTTGTGTCTTTGAGTGGCTTGAGTATTAGAGTTATTGTGGCCTCATAAAAAGTTTGGCAATATTCGTTCAGTTTCTACTCTATGAAACAGTTTGATGGGTATTGGTATTAGTTCTTCTTTGAATGTCTACTAGAATTCTGCACGGAAACCATCTGGACCTGGGCTCTTTTTACTTGGGAGGCTTTTAATGACAGCTTCAATTTCCAGTTATAGGTCTATTTAGATATTTAATCTGATCTTGATTTAATTTTGGTAAATGATACCTGTCCAAAAAGCTGTCCATTTCTTCTAGGTTTTCCATTTTTATGGAGTATAGATTTTCAAAGTATGACCTGATAATTCTCTGGATTTTCTGGGGGTCTGTTGTTATGTCCCCCTTTTCATTTCTGATTCTGTTGATTTGGATACTCTCTCTCTCTGCTTTTTGGTTAGTTTGGATAAGGGTTTATCTATCTTGTTGACTTTTACAAAGAACCAACTCTTTGATTAATTAATTCTTTGTATTGTTCTTTTTATTTCAATTTTATTGATTTCAGCTCTAAGTTTGATTATTTCCTGCCATCTACTCCTTCTAGGTGAGTTAATTTCTAACTGTTCTAAGGTTTTCAGCTGTGCTGTTAGTTCTCTAGTGTAGGATTTCTCTAGGTTTTTCATATAGGCATCTAGTGCTATGAAATTTCCTCTTAAGACTGCTTTCATTGTGGCCCATAAGTTTGAGTATGTTGTGGATTCATTTTTGTTAAACTCTAGGAAGTCTTTGATTTCTTTTTTAACTTCTTCCTTGACCCAGAGGTGGTTCTGTTGAATGATGTTAAGTTTCCATGAGTTAGTAAGCTTTCTGTGGGGTTTTTTTTTTTGATGTTGTTGAACTTTAGACCATGGTTGTCTGATATGATACAAGGATTTATTTCCATTTTTATGTCTATTGATATTTGCTTCATGACCAAATATGTGGTCAATTTTAGAGAAAGTTCCATGTGGTGCTGAGAAATATGTGTATTCCTTTGGGTTTTTTTTTGGTAGAAGCTTTTATAAATATCTATTAAATCCATTTGCATCATAATCTCTGTTAGACTCCTTATTTCTCTGTTGAGTCTCTGTCTGGTTGACCTATCCAAGGGTGAAAGTGGGGTGTTGAAGTTTCCCACTATTTGAGTGTGAGAACTGATGTGTGATGTGAGCTTTAGCAGTGTTTCTTTTACATAGGTAGGTGCCCTTATATTAGGGGCATAAATATTCAGGATTGAAATCTCATTTTGATCAATTTTTCCTGAGATGAATAAGTAATGTCCATCTTGGTCTCATTTAATTATTGAGGTAGGTGTACACTTTAAATTTTTTGATATTACCAGAACAAGAGAGTACTGTAATGGCAATTCAGATTGAGGAATCACAAAATGTAAAGCAAAATATAAGAGATAGGGACTGGAGAGATAGCTCAGAGGTTAAAAGCACTGGCTGCTCTTCCAGAAGTCTTGAGTTCAAGACTCAGAACCTACATGGCAGCTCACAACTGTCTGTAACTCCAGTTACAAGGGATCTGACCTTCCTGACAAAATACCAATGCACATAAATCTAAATAAATAAATAAATAAAATTTTAAAAATGGAAGAGATGGCTGGAGAGATGGCTCAGTGGTTAAGAGCACTGACTGTTCTTCCGGAGGACCAGAGTTCTATTCCCTGCATCCACATGGCAGCTAACAACTGTCTGTAATTCCAAGATCTGACACCCTTACATAGTTGTACATGCAGGCAGAACACCTATGCACATAAAATGAAAATAGATAAATTATTAAAAGAAATTCATTTAAAAAATCTTCTGCAATAAATGCATATTGGCAGCTGGATTTCAGCAGTAAATGCATATTGGCAGCTGGATTTCAGCAGCAAATGCATATTGGCAGTTGGATTTCAGTTGCCCTCACATTGACTTTTGTGCCTTGAGACAAGTTGTTTTCTCTGTTCTTCTATTTTTCTTGGTAAAATGTGAGTACTAATAGTAGCACATGTTAGTTGAGAGGACCAAAATGATGATAGAGGGATAGGGAGCTAGCTTGGTAGAGTGTGCTTGCCACGCAAACATGGGGATCTGAGTTAGATCCCTTGAGCTCATATGACAAGCCAAGCACAACCTGTAATTGCAGCAATGGAGCGGAGGAGACAAGGGAATCACTAGTGCTCACTGGCCAGCCAGTCTGGTTGGATAGATAAGCTCCAGTTTCACTGAGAGATCCCATCTCCAAACAGTGAAAGAAAGTAACGAGAAGACATGTGACATCAACCTCTGGCCTTCACATACTCATACAAATTCATGCATTTGCACCTGCACATATATGGCCATATACACATAAACAGATACAGGTACAGAAATAAGATAATACACACCAGTTAATGGCAACAACATTCATTACTGGTGCTTATAGTCAAATCAGGAGTAGTAATTGTCCACAATGATCTATCTACTTTAGAGACATTTTATTTTACTGTCACATTTTGCATGGAATCAGTAGAAAACAGTGACCAAGCAAACACAAAAAGGGATCTTCAGAACAATATCATGAACAGAATCTTTTATGGACTTAGTCATTTGATATGAAGAGAAAACATTTCATAAATTTTAAAGGCAGCCATATGCATCAGGTACAGAATTCGATTTGTGTTATTCCAAAGGGAACTGTGTGTACAGCAAGGAGGAGACATGTTCAATATGCTGCAGACTTTTAATTATGTTTGCCTGGCCCTATTAGAGAAGCAGTGACCTACCTATCATTGAAAGTACTTGGGCAGAGGCCAGATGTGCATCTGTTCAGATAATGCAGAGAATTCACTGAGTTCTGCATTTTCTGCCTTATCATTTATTTGACCTGAGTTTCCTTTATCAAAAAGTTTTCAAAGAACTTTTTTGTTACTCCTAGGGACTGACCTTAGGGTCTTGTGCATGCTAGGGAAGTGTTTTACCATAAAACCATAATCCTAGATGTCCCTTTTCAAACTTTTTAGACACTAAATTGACCAGGCTAGCCTGGAACTCAATCTATAGGCTCTGAACTGGTGATCCATCTGCCTCAATCTCCCATGTAGCTGTAATTACAGGCCTGCTCCATTAGGCCTGCTTTTTATATTTTCATGACACAGGGTCATGGTGCATAGCCTAGGGTAGCTTTGAACTTGCAATATTTCATTCTCAACCCTAACCTTCTCTCAATGGAAATGCTTGACTTTTTCCTCTCCTGTTTTCCAGGGATACCCCTCAGGCTAGTGCAGGTGATTTCTGTCTATCATAGGCATATCGTACATTGTAGACTCTGCAGTGGGAGTCATCAAGTGTAGCTGTTCTTGGTCTTTGACCTTTTAAATGTACTTAGGCCACCAGTCCTACTACTTCTGTGACAGAAAAAATACTTTGGGGGCATAATAAAGGTAATTAAGTGTGGCTCTGAGCCCTCGGTTTATGAGGATAGTTCAGATTGCATGGTCAATTGACATTCTTGATCTCAATTAGAAATTCAATCTTGACCCAAAATTAGAACCAACACTGGGATAGAATTTAAGGAAGAAAAGTTACATTCTTAAGAGAATATAGATTTTTTTTCCGATGGTCCATGGATGACATTCTTCAGTGCTCCGTGGATGACATTTTGTGACATTCCAAGCATTCATAAATGTTTTGAGCACTGTTGAGCTTAATGGATGCTAAGGGGAAGGAGGTAGACTCACTCTCACTGAAAGCTTGAGTAGCTGAAACACCCTTCTCTTCCTCAGGGCCCTCTAAAAAATGGAAGACTTTTGAGTCATCTGGTAAAAGCAATGAAGCAACTAGGAAAATGGAACATCTATGGAGGTGTGTGTGTGTGTGTGTGTGTGTGTGTGTGTGTGTGTGTGTGGTGCCAGGGATTAAACCCAGAGCCTTGTCATGAGAAGGGTGAAGTTTCCCATTTAGCTGTGCCATTGGACAAGAGTCAGATGTAACACATTGCTCCCATTGAAGCCTGCTATGATATGAGTATGTGAGTACATGAGTATGAGATACAACTCCATTCACTTCAATCTCCAGACACTTACCTTTCTCTACTATAGCTGTCTCCTGTCTGCTTGCCTCACCAAAACTTGACTGTTACCAACAAATTCTTTTTCCTTTAACATTAAAATATGTATGTGAGTGTTTTCTTGCATGTATGTCTGTGTACCGTGTGTGGTGGCCAAGGAGACCAGAAAAGGGAGCCAGATACCATGAAACTGAAGTTACAGAAAATTGTAAACTGCAATACTGGTGCTGGGAACTGAACCTGGGTTCTCTCAAAGAGCAATCAATGTTTTTAATCTACTGGGCTATGTCCAGCTATGCATTACGTTCTTATAAGTCTTAGAGATTAGCACTCATATTCTTTAAAAACATTTTTATAACATTATTATTTATCTCTTCTCCTTATCCCTCTCCCTCCCTCCTCCCTGTAGGAATTGGTTCTCTCTCCTTCCAGGATATGGGGCTTCAGACTTGATAGCAAGTTCCTCTTCCTGCTTACAGATTCATTTGCTAGTCCTTGTTAGTCTCTCATTTTCTAGAATCTGGGTTACCACTACTATTTAGTATCCAGAATTGTCCAACATGATGTTATGTCAGGTAACATAATAATGTCCTGTGGGACAATATAGTGATTAAGATTTTCTGTAAATTGGTGATATATGGCTGAAGAGTTCATGTACATGACAACACAGCACAGGTATACTGACTCAAGCATTAATTCTGTTTGTTGTTGGTACTAATATTTTGCTACTTTTTTTCTTTTTTTGGGGGGAGCATTATTCTATTTAGTAACTTCTTTAATCTTTACAACCATGTAACAAAGTAGGAATCTTACCCATGATTTACAGAGGAGAGACTGACATAAGTGGGAGCTGAATAAATCATTCAATGACATACAGCTAATGAGTAAAAACCTAGAATTCAAAAGAAAGCACTATGACTCCATAGCTTGATTCCCAAAGACAATGATGTACTACTGGCTTAGCATGAACCCAACTGTTACTCTTCACAATTATAAGGGCAATGCTCAGGACATGAGGTAGGGCAATCTTGCAAAAGGGTGAATGAGTGGCACTGTCAACTGTCACAGGACTCTGGTTATGCTTTTTTGCCTATCTGTGTCTAACATTATTCACAGAGGGAACAAGATCTAGTTTCAGGTATTAGTATAAAGAAAAAGACTATACACAAAGACCACCATTGCTGAATTATTCACTTGCAACATATCATATAAAGTATTAATATTTATTG
This sequence comes from Sigmodon hispidus, assembly GCA_004025045.1. Lineage (NCBI taxonomy): Eukaryota > Metazoa > Chordata > Mammalia > Rodentia > Cricetidae > Sigmodon > Sigmodon hispidus. The sequence goes on along the minus strand of PVIH01019926.1, from coordinate 9,136 downwards.
AGAAGTTATGTAAACACTCACTGATACAAATTGAACCTTAAGACTATTCTTGGAGAGAGGAGGTGTCCCACACTCAGATGACTGATCTGCTCCTGGATAATGCAGGAACAAACCAGGAAGGAAAGTCAGCCAGGTCTCAATGGGGTCTGGCCATGCACCATTCAGGATCCTGATACACCAAAGCTACACCTCTAAGCTTTCCTAAATAATACCTGAATCCCACTACATCTCTCTTTTTTGTTTAACTAAGGAAGTTTTAAAAGTATAAGTATAAGTTTTATAAGTATAAGACCATATAAAATAGAAATAGTTATAAAGTAATGTCTAGAAGAGGGAAAGGCAATAACATAAACAAGATCAAACTACAATTAATAAACAGCAAACATAAAGTATATTAAATGTCTAGAATATTGGCAAGTGGCAATTTATAGGGATTATTTTAAGGTTGTTTATCTTGAATAATATGAATCTAATACCTTAATGCTCTTAGCTAAGAAATGAGATGATAGTAACCTTAACTGTCTAGTTTTTAACTCTATCAAAGACCTGAGAAGAAAAATATATTACCTGAATAAGATGGAAGCACAAGAGAGTAGCTTTTAAGATTTTGGAGAGGACAGCAACAGTCAGCTGCCTGGACAGTCACTCATAATTTTTCTTGTAATGTTGGACCATCTACCTTTTTTGACTATAGGCCTAGGATATCTGACAGATCTTTTTAGAAGTAGGGCATTTTTGGAGAAACTATTTTATCATGTCTTCGCAGGTTTTGGCATTCTTTATCTTGTATCTTGTTTGTCTGGACTGGACAGCGTGTGTACTAACATCAGTTGAGGTAAGGGCAGTTTTTTGTCCAATAGGCCATTGCCTGCTAAAGAAGACAAACTCTTTGTGGAGGGTCTTTAATGCCCAACACTATCTCAGGAAAGGAACAGTGATACCAAGAGTTGTTGTGTCTCTTATGGCAGAATTTTGAATAACAAAACAATAAATGCCATATTTTCTAGGTCTATGAATTGGTTAAAGACTCTTGTCTATCTGATATATCTTACTATATATCTGAGAAGCCTAAACAATATGACTATTACATGGCAAACTTAAGTAACTGTGATCTGCAATTCTTATCATCTTAAAGACTGAAGTTTACCTTATAAAAATAGGCAATCTATAAATGGGTGTATACTTTCTGAATAATAACTTTAAGTATGACAATTATATAAACATTAAACAAACATAAATATATAATAAATGACACAGTATCTTAAATATATATCATTATACAAAATATTTAAACAGAGGTATATAAAACATCTTAAACAGAAATAGAATGTATATATATATATTACAACTTGTGTAATTATATATTATGACTAGAATAATTAAACAGAGCAGAAATTGCATAGTGGGAATGACAATAATATATTTAATATGCATTAATATTATTTTGCTACTTTGTATATCATGGACTTTTGCATTAATTTTGGGTTTAAGAATGTTATATGAAATAATTTCTAGTCATTTCTGTCACATTTACCTCTGTAGTAGTTCTTTCAGAGAGTCAGTACAGGTATTGCTTTTGGTTAAGAAGTGAACCTCCGGGGCTGGAGAGATGGCTCAGAGGTTAAGAGCACTGACTGTTCTTCCAGAGGTCCTGAGTTCAATTCCCAGCAAAACCACATGGTGGCTCACAACCATCTATGATGAGGTCTGGCGCCCTCTTCTGTAAAACTGTATGCATAATAAATAAATAAATCAAAAAAAAATTTAAAAAAAAAAAAAAAAAAGAAGTGAACCTCCATGAGAATCTGATGTCATTTTTTCCTTTATCATCTTCTTTTAACACCCCTGAAGTATTTTCTTAAGATTTATTCATTTATAATGTCTGCATGTGTCCTTGAATGCCAGAAGAGGGCACCAGATCTCATTCTAGATAGTTGTGAGCCACCATGTGGTTGCTGGTAACGAAACTCAGTAACTCTGGAAGAGCAGCTAGTGCTCTTAACCTCTGAACCAACTCTCCAGCACCCTCCCCCCATCATCCTATAAGTAATACATCCTTGGTTCATATATCCCAGGTATGAATATGTGTATTTACAACTTTAGGAACCAAAGATAATTTCACCAGATTGGAGTTGGAGGTTTCACTGGACATGTAGAGACAAAGACAAGGATCCTAACATGCATTCTGTATGTCTATATCCTAAAAGTCTATGATGGGTGGCCCTTCTATGCTGCATGTGAAGATATTAGTGTTAACTGAGAAGTAAGACCTGTGGTGCTAGAGAGATGGCTCAGTTGTTAAGAACACTTGTTGCTCTTGCAAAGGACCTGAGTTTGGTTCCTAGCGACCACATGGTGGTTCACAACCAAATTGGTACTCCAGTTCCAAGGATCAGATGCCCTCTTCTGGTCTTCCAGGGTACTGCAAGCACATGACCCTGTCAGGCAAACACCATACACATAAAATACAGATGAAATAAACATCTTTTAAGAAATATAGTGCCTGCTTTGGAAATCAGTATGGTGTGGTGGTTCCTCAGAAAGCTGGGAATCAATCTCCCCAAGGATCCAGCAATACCACTACTGGGCATATACCCAAAGGATGTACATTCTTATCCCAACTATGTTCATAGCACCATTATTAGTAATAGCAAGAACCTGGAAAAAACCTAGATGTCCCTCAGCTGAAGAATGGATTTAAAAATTATTGTAGTACATTTACACAATGGAGTACTACTCAGCAGTAAAAAAAAAAAATGACATTCTGAAATTTGCAGGTAAATGGATGGACTTAAAAAGTATCATCCTGAGTGAGGTAACACAGACCCAGAAAGATAGACATGGTATGTACTCACTCCTTAGTGGATTTTAGACATAGAGCAAAGAATAACCAGGCATCAAACCACAACCCTCAAACAGCTAGGTAGCAGGAGGAACTTAAGAGAGACATCCAGGGATACCTCTGGAAAAAGGAAATAGAGAAAATTGGGATCATAACGGAGAGTGAGCAAGGGAAGGTGGAAACAAGTCATGAGAGAATGTGATGGTTGAGTGGGAGGAACAACAGACAGGGAGAACAAAGAACATAGATATCTTGATAGAGGGAGCCATTGGGGGGTTAGAGAGAAACCTGGTGCTAAGGAAACATCTATGAACCCACAAGGTATCCCTGGCTAGGACTCCAAGCAATAGTGGAAAGGGTGCCTAAACAGGATTTTCCCTATAATCAAATGAATGACCACCCTAATTGTCATATAGAACCTTAATCCAGCAATGGATAGAGGCAGAAGCAGAGATCTACTGCTAAGCACCAGGTCACACTCCCAGTGCAGCTGAAGAGAGAGAAGGGAGAGTATATATGAGCAAAGGGATCAGGATCACAAGGAGGAGACCCACAGAGATGGCTGACCTGAGCTATTGGGAGCTCACTGAATCAGAAACAACCGCTGAGGATCCTTCATAGGAAGAAACTAAACCCTCCAAAGTTAGATGACAGTCAAATGGCGTGGGCATTTTGTGGAGCATCTAGCAGTAGGACCAGAGTATGTTCCTGATGCATGAACTGGCTTCTTAGAGCACATTAACTACAGAGGAACGCCTTACTCAGTCTTGATACTGGGATGAGGGACTCAGACCTACCTCAACTGGATGTGTCAGACTGAACTGACCCACCTTGGGAGTCTTTGTCCTCTTTGGGATAAGGATGGGGGAGTGGGGGGAAGCTGAGGGAGAACTGAGAGGAGGGAAGGAAGGAGAACAGTGGTAGATATGGCAAAAATTTTAAATAAATAAAAAATTTTAAAAAAAGAATGCAGTGTCTGTTAATTTTCAAACTTTGGTATCTGTAAATTGGTCTTGGATGTTCTCTTTCCCTTACACATATCAAAATCTGTACATGTTCAAGTTCCTTATATAAAATGATATAACATTTGCATATAATCTATACTCATTCTTCAGTTTCTTTCCTCCTTTTAGATGAGGTCTCACTACCTATCCCTCATTGGCCTTGAACTGTTATATGGTCTAGGCTAGCCTTGAGCTTGCTGCCATCTACTTTTCTCTGTATCTCTCATGATGGGATTACAGACATATATCACCTTGCCCGGCTTCTTTATCATTTAAATTATCTTTATTATTTTAATACCTAACACTATGTGGTTGCTATATAGATATCTGTTTTTCTATAGTGCTTAGGGAATAATGAGAGAAAATGGTCTGTACATGTTCAGCACAAATGTAACCAGTCTATACCAACTACATTTTAAACTCAGCATTCATTGAATCTGCTTATGGAAAGCCCATGGATACAGATAGTCAACTATGTTTATTTTCCTCAGGAAAATGGCTGCCGATTTTTCTGGGAGAAAGTAAAAAGCAAGATGCATACATATTTGTGATCCTTTCCCTGAGAAACATCTAGTCTCTCACTCTTTTTCTCAGGTCTGGTAATTGGGCCAAAGGCAGTGAGTCCCTATCATGATAGAACAAGTTAGGTTTTTGTTCACTAAGCCAGGAGTTTTATCACCTGTAGAAGGACCTCAGCATGCACAAAGCTATTTCTCTCCTAGGGTCTCTGTTTAATTTTTAATACTAAATTCTCTATGCTACACAATGCCTGATTACCATACCAGCCCTGGTATGTCCTGTAGTACTTGTCCCTGTTAGTGTGTAAACTCACGTCATTGGGCATGTCTACATGGTCACCCTTTAAAGAGACAACATGTGGCAGGGGGCCTTTCTCCTACCCCCTTTCCCTCCCTCTCTCTTTCTCTTTTCTCTTTTCCCCTTCTTCACCTGTTCACCCAGTAAACTCAACATGGCCTCCTGGCAGCGTGCCAGCATGTTCCATGCTTTCATGCGCAAAATACTAACAGCTCCATTCCATGTTTACACTGGGTTGCTACCCCTGGCCAGCTCTTTCTTGTATTTGTCTTAATTTCCACTGAGATCAGCAATTCCGTTGTCATTTTGATGTGTTCCACTAGTATTCCCATCTAGAGAGGACAAGCCAGTAAAGCTGTTTTAAGAGATAAAGAGGAAGCTGTGGCTCACACCTGTAATTAACTATATGTCTAGGCTGAAAGATTCCCTCTGAAAAAGAAAAAAGGACAAATGAGCTTCAGTACCATCATTTTTAAATTACTATAGTAAAAAATAAGTTAGGCAGGAATCAAATACACAAAAGAGAAACAAGCTAAAACAAAGGTGAAATATTGATGATGAGCAAAATATTTGAACAGTTCATAAAATGTGTTTCCCCATTCATTAATTTCCAGAGGAAAAATGATAACCATTAAGTGACAAGATCAGAAAACAACTTGAATCATACGATTTAAAATTATCATCATACAGAATTACCAACAGATAGCTTGCATCTCCAAGCAATAGACTGTAAAAAGGACACAGCATCCATTACAGAGTTGTCCGGCTGTGAATGTTCAACATAAATCTAAACATGGGAAAATATCAGACAAATTTCAAGTAGGGAGCAGTCTATTAAAGCAAAAGGAAAATGGGACCTTATTCAAAAACCTCAATGGCACAAAGGACAGACTAAAGGAGATTAATGAGATGTGGTGACAGTATCTGGTCCTAAATTGACTCCTGTGCTAAACCTGCTCAATAGAGTTATAAAAGGCACTATGGGTCAGCTATCGAAATGGGAATTTGGAAGTGAGAATAGGTCAAACCTTTCTATGAATGGTAAATTTAATTATGTTTTTGATTATACTTCAACTATGTAAGAGAAGGTTCTTAGAAAAGAGGCAATGGAAGGTTTCACTGTGCCACTCACTCTCAGAAAGCTTAGCAAACATACATAAATATATATTCCCACAGTCAGTGTTATACAAATCATAAAGTAACTGAGGCAAAATGGTAACAATATGTGAATTTAGATAAAGTCTCTGTTGCTATTTTTTTTTTCTTGTGAGGAAATGTAAACATCTACCCCCTTTCATAAAGTCCCAACAACAAACCAAAAAGAGACCACCAAATGTGGAGGGACTAATGAGTTTATTGAGCATGGGGAAAGGGTTACTGACAGCAGCATGGTGAATTCAAAGAGAGTGCACGGGAAAGCCTTCATGGAGCATGGATGATGGCTTCTCTGCAGCCTTAGAGACAGAGCCTCCTTCTATTCTTTCCTGGCCTATATCCTGTGTCCCTTCCTTTAGGCCATGTGCAATTTGAGAAAATCGCTTACAAATAAATTTTTGAGAAGAGAAGTTAGGGGGCTGGAGAGGTGGCTCAGAGGGTAAGAGCACTGGCTGCTCTTCCAGAGGTCCTGAGTTCAATTCCCAGCAAACACAACCATCTGTAGTGAGGTGTGGTGCCCTCTTCGGGCCTGCAGGCATATGTTCAGGCAGTCCACTGGATACATAATAAATAAATAAAATCCCAGGTGAGAGTCAAATGACTCCTCTTCAGCCCCTCCTTCCATGAAGGATTGTCTATGGGCAACAAGCCTGGTGGTAATGGTCTTCTGCAAATAGAAACAGATGGTCTTATAAAATGGTGCTTTTTTCCTTGGGACTCTTTGCCCTCCTTTGGGAATGAATGGGGGGATTGGATCAGGGGAGGCTGAGGGAGGACTGGGAGGGATTAGGGGGAGGGAAGGGAGGACACGCAGGGGTATGCATGGAAAAAACTTTAAAAATAATATATATATGTATATATTTAAAAAAGAAAATAGTGTTTCTTTGCTTTGGAGGAAAATACCATAAAATAGGCTCTATACTTGTGTGTGTGTGTGTGTGTTTCATAGATTGGCAATTCTTCTAAAAGTTATTATTTTCCAAGGAAAAGAAAAGCTATTAGGGGTTACTTCATCAACTTGTTTCAAATGTTTAGTAATCTAGAGATAGTTATCTGGCCTATCAAGGTATGTACTTCAGGAAATGAGCAGGCAAATCACATGTGATAAATTTACACAAGCTTGTTTCCTTCACAAAATACTTGAATTCATTCCTCTGGATTGTGCTGAGGAATTTCTAGAGTTTTAATATCTATGATACTTTTTTGGTGTGACAAAATACTGTACAGAAACCACTTAAGGGACCGAAGGTTTATTTGGGCTTGTGGCTTAGGGAATTTCAGTCCATTGTAGAATAGAAAGCCTGGAAAAAATGGCTTCCTCCATAGCATCAGAAGCCTGTGGCAGCAAAACAGGAAGTTGAATGAAGCAAGTAAAGCAAATTTTCCTCCATCTTGTCTCAGTTGGAGCTATCTTGGTTTAACCTGAAACTTCCCACACTTTCTACCTCCAGTGTGGAAAGTCCCATGGGAAAGTACACAAATCTATTTTATAAACTCAGGGTTGAAATGCCCAAGATAACATGTTTTTGGCTTCTGTTAAACTTTTTGCTTTTTACTTTCCCTAGCAACTGCCAACCAAGATGTGGTTTTTCCTGTTCTTTGCCTTTAAAATCTTCCTGTATAATGCATTCAAGACATTTTACAGGAAGAGGTGTTTCTCTCTAGGCTTAATATAATTGTACCAAGTTGTACTGAGTTATACTGAGTGGTCTTTGGGTCTCTACTCTGCAACACACCTAGTGGTCTGCTTCTACCAACAAGGCCCCATCTCTTACATGCGCAACCTGAGCCTATGATGAATATTCAGGTTCAAACCAGACTGCTATTTACAATAGACTGGAAAATTTTAGATCAGTAAAAGTACAAGCTTACTTCAATACTCCACCCAGGAAAATAAGGACAAATTCCATTGTTCTTGGTAGAGTTATCTTCAACACCTAGCTATCTGGTACATATTAGTCCATACCTTCCCCCAAGTTTTTGATATCTTTGATGCTGACTTGGCACTCCTCATCCCTTATGTACCAAGGCCTCATTTTGATTCCAGTTCTATGACAAATGAGATGTGGGACACAAAGAGAATTGCCTCACTCTAGAATAGGCACATCCTCTGGAAAGGAGGAATAAATTCATCAGATTAAGTGTAAAATAAGGAGCTGCTTTCTCTGGCCACAAATGTCTGACATGATTAGGTAAGTGTATTTCCATTAGCACACATTTCTAACTATGGAACTAATCTTGCTACAGGCCCACAGTAATAGAACTGTGTAACAGGAATCCAGTTTGGTCTTACTAATAAAAACCTGGAGCTAGATATCAGAATAAATGCTGAAAGATTAGAGAAACAAAGGAACAAGCAACAGCCACTTATCTTATTACCTTGCCAACTCCTAAGTCTGAAAAGATGATTCTGCCAGTGGAGTCTCTACAATCTGGAATTCCTTTGCCTTCTCTGGTACCTAAAGGATGGCTTCTTATAGTTATTGATTTAAAAGATTGTTTATTCACTATACCTGCAAAGAAAAAGACAGAAAAAATTGCCTTCACAATGCATACTAATAATAATTGCTAGCCTGTTAAGAGGTATCAACAGAAGATTCTCTCACAGGGAATGTTAAATAGCCCCACCCTGTGCCAAGATGTTATAAAATGTTATCATTGGAAATGATAAGTAAGCAATTTCCTCAATCTATTGTTTACCATTATATGGATTATATCCTACTAGCTGATTCAAATGCAGATAATTTAGAAAGAATGTTTGAAAAAGGAAAGAAAAATTTTCCTTGTTAAGTATTACTAATTGCTCCTGAAAAATATTCAAAGAAGAGATTTTTTTTTCTTTTAAATAAGTACATTTTATTATTTTTTCTTTAATGTATTTCCATGCCCACCATTGCTTCCCCTCCCTCCCCTCACCCCAGCCCCCATATACTCCTCAGAGGGTAAGGGCTCCTGGCCCTTACAGACTATGCCCCTTCACCATGGGAGGTGAGGTCCTTCTACGACGAGGCAGGATTGTGGCTTTGTGTAGCCACCGTCAGAAACGTTTCCCTTTAGTTCGCCTGCTGATCTTGTTCCGTTCAACAGAAGCAATTGTTTGTTTTTTTTTTTCTTCTTCCATCTTTATTTTGTATTTATCAAAAAAAAACACAGTAAAAAGAATTTAAAATGTGGAAGAGTTAACAATAACTATACAGAGGATAAGAATGATAAGCATGGCTTATCAAGGGAAGAAATACAAATAAGATTGCTACACCTATATTTTCTTTGTGTTCATCTTTCCCTCTGAATTTTTTTTTCCATCCCTGTATATCCTTAT
>PVIH01019925.1:0-34001 GCA_004025045.1 Sigmodon hispidus | reverse complement strand
ATCACTAAGCTTCACATACTAAAAGTTTATTTTTTAAAATCTCTGTGATGATCTTAGAATCCAAAACTAACTGTCCACATTGAAAAAAATAGAGATAATATTTTTGTTCCTTTTCCAGAATCTAGAATGCATAATTTCATCATACAATACTTTTATATTGCAATAAATAGTTAAGATTATTACATTTTATGTACAAAATTAAAGTTATGTAAAATCATCTTTCTAACACCTGTTCTAATGAACATATATTAGTGGGCTTTGGATCATATATAAATTTCAGTATTTCTTTTTGATATTAGTATGTCATAATATTTCATCATGAAATTTCATGTGTCTTAATCTTACTAACAATATGAGATGCCCTACATTTGGAAGATACACACTATACATAAGGAGAAATTAAGACTCTTTGAGACAAAGTATAAAATTACCTTATTTGTATGGTAGCTAAAATAATTTTTACTCTAAAATTATTCTACACTACATATAACATTATAAATTGTATCTCTTGGATTTTTTTCTGCTTAGGATATTATCATAATATCCTTTAGGGGAATAATATTGCCCTCAAATTTCTTTAATCTTTAGATAACAGTTCACCTGTAGTCCTAAGATTTCAATCAGAAATGTGTTATTTTCCACAGTAGAAAAAGTATACAGATAAGAAAAAAATGTTTTAATTAAGAATTTTCAAAAAAGTAGATGTCTTATTTTAGATATCAATTATTCCTTCAGATCAGAGATGAAGGAATAGTATGGACACTTTCTTATGTATTATACACATATTTTTTATTCTATATCTTAGAAATGTATCAAAGAGTATATATTATTAATAGTATAATACAACAAATAAATACTGTTAGTACTTTCTCTGTTAAGATTTAGCACTGCAATTTATCTAAAACAACCCATAAATCACTGGGGATGTGAAGTCTTAAAACTGAAAAAAAAAAACTAATTGCAGGTTTTTTATTTTTTTAAAGTAAAATTAGAACCATAAACCATGAATAGAGAAGCAGCTAATGGGATCCCATTACTCCCTGAATATTTGTAAGCAGTTAATGATTTCTGGGTGAAGATAAAATCTTTTGTCAGTAGTGTAGTCACCTAACTCCTTTACATTTTGGTAAATAACTCCTCATATATTAGAGTCAGGAAGAAGGAGGTCATTTTTATTAAGAGAACATATTTTTGTGTGTGTCTGATGTTGAATGTCTTCCTGAATGCTTTGATTTTCATTTGTTCATAAGGGGACTGTTTGGGCCTATGGTAGGGTATCTTAGAAGAAGGCAGGACATCCAAGCATACATAAAAGAGAATGAAGGTGGAGTCAAGGGACACATATTCCAGCTACCCAAGAAGCAAAATATAAAAAAATTGATAATCCATGGGCCACATAGCAAGACAGATTAATGGAAATGGCCTAAGATGCAAAAGCCAGCTAGCAATATGCCTGAGCCATCAGCCAAGCAGCATGTAATAAATATAAGCATACAAATCAATTGGGGGGGGGCTAAACAGCATTAGGCAAGTTCAGACCATGAGGTAAGGCCAGGCCAAAGGGCAAGACACAGATGTGGTATGAATGATGAACCCCTTGTTCCACCACATTGTCTCCATTTCATGTATGCTTGTCCATGAAACCTATTTTCCCCAAAGCTGTTAATTTTTTGATTTCTTAGATCACTATATCATTGAATGAAGCAAAACTTTAAAATTCAATTTCTGTTTCTGATTGGCCTTCATATTGACAGACAGCATGAGTGCCAGTATTCTGGTTACATTTATATTCCATAAGAATATGAATGGCAGCTGGACATAAAATTTGCTTTATAGGTCTGAAGCATTTTTTCTGATGCATATCATTTCAATCTTCCAAAATGAATGTTATATTTCCTCAATGATATAAATACATTACGAAAAGACATATACTAGAAATGATCCCAAAGTCAATGGTGGGAATTTTAATAAATGTAGTGCACTTGAAGTTAATTCAGTCATAAACAAATCATTATTTAGTTTATATTAATGCATTTTTCTCAGGATCTTAGTTATTGTGCAGTATGAATTATTATATAAAGTACATTTTCAAATTTCTCTTGCTTCTTTTCTTGAAATGTGATATTTGATCATTATGTTTTTCCTGTTGCCACACCACATATCACAAGACCATCTAAATAAGTGGAAAAGAAGGAGCTAGTAATTGAATATACAGCTTAATTTATCCATAAATGTTTATAAAGTATCGTGGTATTATTTTGCAACTAAAAATATAAGTAACCAGATATTTGTAAGCTTTCTTTACTCTATTAAAAAATATCTAGCTAAGTGTGAAATCCCCAAAAACAAATAAAAAAAAAACCTGATTAAGTATATTTTTGAGGATATTTGAATCTATGTACCTGGGGAAGAACTCCTCAAATTGATTATCCAATAAAATGGTTAGTCATAAACAACATACATATGAGTAACATACATACGAGTAACAATATATATATATTATGTAAAGTATATTTATGCATTTTTAATGATATGTGCATATGTTTGTGTAATAAAAATTAATGAAAAAGAGGGTGTGCACTTGAAAAAGCTCAATGAGAAATGTATGTGGGTGGTTGCTTATAGGAAAGAAAAGGGATTTGTGATGTCATTGCATTATATTCTTGAAAAAACACAAAAAACTCATATTTTCAAATACTTTCTAAAATTTTAATTTTATTTTATATGTATGGATATTTTGCCCTGTGTGTGTGTGTGTGTGTGTGTATGTGTAATCAAAAGTGAGCTGAATAGAAGGTTCTTTATTAATAAATAAATTCATTCATAATTTCATAATTAAATAGACTACAAAGAGTTACTTAAAACCTGAGAAATGAGCAAGCATATTTAGAGAACATAAATACATTAAGCATGAACCTTTGGCTGTATATTGTCTATTTCAATTTGATTCCTGACAACCATGAAATAAGTAACTTTTATCTCAGCATAGGCAGAGAAACAATGGAGCAAAGTGGCACAGGACATAAATCTCTGAAACTATGAGCTAGTATAATAAATATGTCTTTCACTATGTTAACTTTCTGAGGTATTTTGAGAAAGTGATGGAAAGTTTGTTAACACAAATACAATGTAAATATTAGTTTGAATCCAACAAGAGAAATGGAAAGAAATTCTTATCTTCATTATCTGATAGGGTAAAATGCATAAATATTGTCAGTATTTAAGTAGCTGAGAAGCACTAGATGAAAGTTTAGAACTACTATTGGCAAATATCAATTAGTCTTACATTTACATGTATAAGATATTACTACTTTAAAAAATACACAGCATTTATTTTAGAATAAATGTGAACTGTATGCATTGTATACTGCTGTTATTTTTAAGCATATTATTTTTTTCAGTATCATGAATCACAGATCACAGATGTACTTAAATAAAGTCTCAGTATGTCAGTATAATCTGCATGCCCAAACCCAATATTGGAATCACAGAGAAAGCTTGACTGAATTGATTGAAAATATAACTTTTCTAGGTTTGTAAATCATATTCTATGGCATGTAGAATTTAGATAGCTTTCACATGTTACTTCAGAAATATTCAGATGTTTTATAATTATATCTACATTTATGTGCACTTACCTATCTGTCTATTTATCAATATGCTTGTCTATCAAACCTGGTAGCATTGTGTTGATATTGAAGGTATTAGGAAGAATTCATAGTCTGACAGTTTCGTATTGACTATGGTAAAATGTATTTATTTGGTAATATTTTGGTCACATGTTATAACATTGAAAATAAGTTTTCTGAGTATGCCATGTAACAAATTTATTCACTGATATAGCACTTTATGGTTTTTAAAACATCTCAGTACATTTGGTGATGAAGACAACTTTGTAAAATACTAGTATCATCCTTATTTATATGTAAAAAAATTGGAGTAATTTGTTAGAATTTACTATTTATTAGTGCCCTATTATGTAACTATTGACATTAACTATTTACTCTCAGTAAATAATAAAATAATTGAATTTTATATGTTTATATAATGACTTCTTTTGCATATGCTACAAATATGCAATTATATATTACATATATCTCAAGGACATAACTTGTGTTGAATATATATGTATGCATTCATATATGTGTACATATATATTATTTTAAACATATATACATAGCTTAACAACTTACTAATTTCTGTCTATATAAAATACTAAAAAGTAGTTGCTCTAAAAATATCTTTTTGTTCTCTAATAATAGTTATGTCTAATCATCATAATGTGAGTGTCCTAGTTAGGATTATTATTGCTATGAAACATCATATAATTGCAAATTAGAAATTACAGAGTTGATTATGACTAAGATTCCTTATCACTATTCATCGTTGAACTTAAACAGCACAGGAACTTGGAAGCAGGAGAGGAGCTGGTACAGAAGCCATGGAGGGGCGCTGTCTGCTGGCTTCTTTGTCATGACTTGCTCAGTCTGATTTGTTATAGAATCAAGGACCATCATTCCAGGGGTGGCCTCTCCACCAATGAGCTGGGCCCAAACACAACAATCAAGGATGATAAGAGAATAATCATATTATTAAAATGCCATACATGCTTAGCTGTGGTTTGATCTTATAAAGGCGTTTTTTAATTGATTTTCTATTTTATCAGATGATTTATATTTGTGGCAAATTGACATACAACTATCCAGAAAAATAAGCTTTTGTATTACACCTTTCTTATAAATTTCCTACTTCTTGATAATTAAATACAAGTATTAAATATATATAGATAAAACAATAAAAATGTGCAGATTGTCATTATTCCAAGCAATAAGCTATGTACTATGCATATATATAATATACAATGTATTTATATATGTGCTATATGCTATTTTCAGTGATGTTAGCAATAATAGAGATGTAACAGAAATATCACTAAGGGAATACTTGACAAATTATTATTACAGATATGAAATGCTCATGTTGTTTTTATAGCAGGGATGAGTTATATATATATATATGTACATATATATATGTATATATATAAATTACTAGGTACCATAGTAGAATCATAATAATTTATAACTCTTTCACATTGTCCTTCTTAAAATCACTGCGTCCATATACCTTAGAATGCAAAGATGATACTCAAATATAATTACTTTCATGTAATTGTAAATATTCTTAGCTATTCATATGTTTGTTTCTCTAAAGAATTATAACCTCTGAGAAAAATTTCTTGAATATGAGCAAACAATGACCAGTAAGTTCTCTTGTTACTGGACTTAAGTAAGTTACTATTTAGTATTCATAGGAATAAATTAGTTAAATATGGAGACCATTACTCACTAAAAGTGATACCAGGACATAATGACCTCAAAAGTTTGAGAGTTCTTTTATTTAAATACATCATTGAACTGACTGCTGTGAATCTATTGAAATGTTTTTAGAAAACAACTTAATTCTGAGTCTTCATCTCAAGATGATTTCAAGAAAAGTAATTAAGATAAAGGAGTAAGAAATCCTCATGGGAGGGGCACTGAACTCTTCAAATTCATTCCCTAGAGGCCAGTACTGAAGTGTAGATGCCAATGCATGATATCTTCAGAATTATGTCAATACAAACTCAAATTCCAGATGTGCCCAGATAACAAAGCATGAAGGTGACAATGTATCAAGGGAAGCTACTAAGAAAAAAGTTGTCACACTATCAACTCACAGAGCTAAGTTTCTAAGCATTGTTATTTTGTATATGTATCATTTGAGAAAACATAAAATTTCTGTGTTGTGGCACTTCTCTCTTTAGAGAATAGTTTGATAATACAAAGTAGGTAAGTAGAAAAGATAGAGTAAGAGATTCACATGAAGATCCAAATAATAGACTGAGTCCATGGGCAAAATATAGATGTACTTAATTTTGGTAAAGCATTTGCTTTTGGAGAACCAGAGATTACTTATTGTGACAGGAACCCCATGCCACCAAATAGTAGTTCTTTTAACCTTAAAATAAGAGACTAAGATGCTGAGTCTGACAATTTTGAAAATTTAGCGTACACCCCCAAACACTGATTCAATTGTTTTAGTCAACAAAAAATACACAGAAACCTGAATATTTATATAAAAAACAAATAGAAAAATTTACAACACTTGCACCTTGTCATTATTTTAATATGATGTTTCTGGTACAGACTAGCCCCACAGTCTGAAGCTGCTGCTTAGCCCCTCAACAATGACTCAGACACATATTAATTTCATTCTGTTTGGACTATGGCTCAGGCATATTGCTAGCAACCTCTTGCATTTAATTCAACCTATTTCCACTAATCTGTCCTGCTATTTAGCCTGTGATTTACCTATTTTTTTTTTACATCTTGCTTTTTGGTTTTCTGAATTGTGTCTCTTGTGACTCTGCCCTTCTTCCCCTGTATCTATGCTTGGATTTGTCAGCTACTTCTAAGATACCTTGCCAAAGGTCAAAACAGTTCTTTTATTTACCAATGATATTCACAGAACACAGGAAGACATCTCATATCACATTACCTTCTCTTCTTTATTTCTCCTTGAGGTCTAATATAAAATAAAAATTCATATATATTATTAACTAAGAATTAACACATCCTATAGCTCATGAAATATTATAATGAAACATTTAATAATTTTGCCTCAAAAATATTTATGGTGTATGCAACCAATATTTGTATTAACTCTAAAAAGTGTCTCATATAATGAATAAGTAACATTATACAAAAATGAACCCAATGAATTGTCATTATTCAATACTGTCTGTAAATATGTCAGCTCTGATTCATGTACAATAATTTTTATGCACTGAAAAGGCTAATTTGAGACTAATCTTCCTTTTATTTTTTTGAGACAAGTGTTTAGTGAGTATCCCTTGCTGTCCTGGAATTCATTTTGTTAACCAGACTGGCTTTGAACTCAGAACTCAGAGATATGCTGGCTCTGGCTCTCAAGTGCAGGATTTAAAGGGATGTGCTACTACTGACTGACTATATTTGTTCATTTATTTGTTATGTCTCTGTTTATTTTTAAGTAATATTACTTTAAATTAAAAAAAAGTTTCCATAAAATGATAAAACTCTTTAAGAATGTATACTATTTATTTCACTGGTGTTTTTTAAAATAAATTGTCTACACAACCATTATCAATTTATTATTAATTTTTTGAGGTAAGATTTCTCTATGTAGCCCATACTATACAAGAGCTCATGATTTAGACTAGGCTGGCCTCATATTCACAGAGATCTGCTAGTCATTCCCTTCTGAGTGATGGTATAAAAGGCATGTGCCATAATTCCAAGTCCTCAATAAATATTTTTGAAGATAACTTTGTTGAATCCAAGCTGTATAGAGAAAATGTAAGAACCTGTGCTCTGTTGGAAGGTTTTTGAAATCATTCTCTGAAAGTACTTTAGTTTCTAAGTATATGTTTTCTTATTGCTAAGCTTGATTGTTTCCTTTTTATTTAATTACTTTTTACAGTTTTTGCATCCTTGTGAGTATGTGGTGTAGGTATGCATATGAGTCAGAATGCCACAAAAGATGTAGGTGCTTGTGAGCTACCCAAAGAATGTCTGTAACTGAACTAGGTTTCTTTGCATTATCATTATGTGTTACAATTCACTGAGTTACTCTTAGCAATTTGGTCAGCTAAAGAAGACCTGAGAAATAACAGTGTTAATTGAAATGCTCATATAGATTAGATAAATCTGACAAGATCCCATTCCTAGACGAAGGTTTACAGACAATTAATGTTAGCTGAGAAAGAAAGAACATGTGTTCACCTGGAACAAACCCTGTGGTACGTTATTCAATTTTAATAATAACCTGTAAAATAAATAAATATGACTAATATTTAATAGACTCAGCAGGTTGTACTTATTTACATATACATCTGTGTGTACCTATAGGTAAATATAATTTTTTAAATGGACATGGTCAGGAGTTCTAAAAATAGTAGAAAGAACATGGGAAGAGTTTGAGTGGAGAGAGAATGGAAGGAAAGGATGCAACAGTAATATTCATATATGAAATTTTCAATAAATAAAAAATTAAAAAGATCAAAAATATAAAATATCTAATATTTATACAAATTTTGTCTTTTTATTAGAAACTAAAATATTTTATTCAAAAATGAGCAAGTTTTAAAAATGTTTTAGTGCTAGTGCAGAAGAAAAAACTCAAAAGAATTATTTTTCTATTTTAAAATGAAAGTATAATTTGAGATTCATAAAATAAGGCAGTAAATTTATCAGAATAAATAACAAAGAGTCCAAAGATTCTATGACAGAAGGAGAAAATCTTGAAGAGGATGAAGAAGAAGCAGGAGAAGGAGCTGAAACTGAAGAATAATCTGGGAATGAAAGTGAAGTGACTGAGGCAGAAGAGAAAGAAGAGGGTTTTGATGAGGAGGAGGAGTGAGAAGAGGAGAATGCAGATTACCTCACAGATTCTAACAAGGAGAATGAAACTGATGAAGAGAAAGCTGAGGTGATGATTAAAGTAGAGGGACTGAAACATGTTCCTTGTGTAGAAGATGAGGATGTCGTTCAAGCTCTGGAGAAAAGGATGCTAGAAAACCTTCAGCAGAGAAGTGGTGAACCTGTTAAAGTGCACCAACTTGATGTTGCTATTCCTTTGTATCTCAGAAGCCAGCTGAGGAAAGAGCCCCCTGTTGGTGGGGGGAAGGAGAGACAGAGTCTCCAGACACAATGCCATTTGTCATGTTAACAAGGAAAAGCAATAAACAGCATTTTAAGATTCTCAATGTGCCCTTATCATCCCAACTTGCGGCAAATCATTGGAGCTAGCAACAGGCAGAGCCGGAGGAGCAGATGAAGATGAAAAAGCTCACATTTAGACATCAACGAGCAACAAGAGCAGGAAGACTATCAAGAAATGTTGCAGTCTCTTGCACAATGTCCAGCTCCAGCAAACACCAATTGTGAGCAGCTGCCTCATTACCAACATCCAAACAGAGCAGCACCTAATGCAGATATAATCTTTAAGACTGGTGGGAATGCAGTATGGTGATTTCTCAGAAAACTGGGAATCAATCTCCCCAAAGACCCTGCAATACCACTTCTGGGTGTATACCCTAAAGATGCACATTTGCCCTCCAAAGGCATTAGCTCAGCTATGTTCATAGCAGCATTATTAGTATTAGCAAGAACCTAGAAGCAATCTAGATGCCTATCAACTGAAGAATGCATTAACAAACTATGATACATCTACACAATGGAGTACTTCTCAGCAGTAAGAAAAAATGATATCCTATAATTTGCTAGCAAATGGATGGTTTTAGAGAGTATCCTCCTGAGCAAGGTACCACAAAACCAGAAAGATATGCAGAGAATGTACTCACACATTAGTGGACTTTAAACAAAAAGCAAAGCATGTCCAAGCTGCAAACCACAACCACTGAACAGCTTGGGATCTGAAACACCTTGGACAGGCGTTATTAATGGATAAAAAATATGACTTTATTCATAATAAAATAAGAAAAAGAAAAAACAAAAACACTGCCAAGAAAAAAAAACAAAAAAGGACTGGAGGGAAAAGACATTGATTGAGCAGCACGTGTAATTTCATTAGGTCCTATATCTGATGATGTGGATAGTGGAGTTCTCCAGCAATTGAATGAGAGCAGAGGACACATCTCAGCATGTTCTTCTAGAAAGTTGCAAATCTAAACCTCAGACAGGCTGGGGCCATGGAGCAGAAACACCAGCCTCTGCCAACACTGGAACAAGCCAATGCTGCTTCCAGACAAGATGGAAAGGTCTTTTGTTTTGTTTTGGGTTTTTCTGGGTTTTTCTTGTTGTTGTTGTTTTGTGTTTTGTTTTTTTCATTTTTTATTATGAATAAATTCTCATTTTTTATCCATGTATCCCCTTGTTCAAACTCTCTTCCCCCTCGCACCCTTCCCAGCCACTCTCTCTTCTCCCCATCTCCTTATCCCCTCCCCAGCAAGGGCAGGAGGTCCCAAAGTCCCAAGTTGGCTTAGTTCAGGATCCACTCCAGGTATATCTGCTTTCCTCACCACAACATCAAGATTGGGTTAGTTGTTCCAGAAAGGCTTTTTGTAATGGAAATCACATGAGAGTTAATCTTCTATTGAGAATAGCAGTCAAGAAATGGGAAGTTTCGCTTGACTAGTGCACAGTCACATCAGGAAGAACATCAGTGGGATGACTGGATCTTTGAAATGGGAATGGTATGGGGGAAATGAACTTGAGTTTTAAACTTGATTTAATTTACTGTGTCTCTGAATTGAACATCCTATGTTGGAAGAAGATACATTTGGGGGCTCCAGTACTACAGTAGAAAAGTATAGAGCAAGCAGTACATGCAGGACAACAAAATGACAAAATATATACAAATGCCAGATAAGCCACCAAGAATGGTTTTGTTAAGGAGTTTGTTTCAAGAGGAGCAAGGGATGAGGGAGGAAAAACCTGTTTTATCCATCAAAGTAAGTGATTTAAAATTGCCTATCATAGTGAAAGAAGATGTGATGACTGTTAATATGCAAAGCATTAATTCAAATGGTTTAGAGAAGTCTGATACCAGCCTAAGAACTGGGTAATAGTCCCACCCAATGTAAGTATCATTGAAAACTAAGTGTGCCAGTGAGCATGACACAGAATGAAGGACAACAAAAAGCAGATCAGAGTATTTTGTAGACCTTAATGGATTTATAGCCGTTGTGTCTAAATAAAATATAGAAACAAATAGAGCTTTTATTTTGCTTTTGTTTTCATTTCATTTTGTTTTCTTCCTGCCCCCCAATAGAATTGACCTTTCTTAGTCTATTTCTGACTGTCTATTAATTTATTGTGATAGGTATCTTTCATTTGCTTTCAATAGGCAAAGTAATTTAGTTAAAGAACACATCTGTATGCTACAACTTTTTTTCTATTTTTGCATCTTTCTTTTTACCATGTTTCAGTTTCAGCATGTAGATTTCAATAAGAAACAAAACTAGTAAAGTTGTAACATTTCACATAGTAATGCTGCCCAATCTTCACCAGCTTCAGACTGGACTCTTTTAATTAATTTTAATTTGAAGTCTACTTTGTTAGATATTAGGATGGCAACCCCAGCTTTTTTTAGCGCCATTTGCTTGGAAAATCTTTTTCCAACCCTTTACTCTTAGCCTGTATCTGTCTTTAAGGATGAGGTGTGTTTCTTGTATGCAGCAGACAGATGCCTTCTGTTTTTGTATCCATCTTGTTAGTGTGTGCCTTTTTATAGGTGAGTTGAGTCAATTGATACTAAGGGATATTAGTGACTACTGATTGATATTACCTGTTATTTTTGGTGGTAGGTTATATGTATTTCCTTTCTTTGGGCTTTTCATCATTGGGGTTATTGATTGTTTGTGGTTTCATGGATGTATCTGGAATCCTTAGGTTGGAGTTTTCCCTCTAATACTTTCAAGAGGACCAGATTGGTAGATAGGTATTGTTTCAATCTGACTTTGTCATGAAGTATTATGTTAATCAATCTATTGTGATTGATAGTTTTCCTGGGTACAGTAGTCTAGGTTGGTAGCCTTGCTCTTTCAGTGTCTCTATAACTTCTTCCCAAGACCTTCTTGCTTTCAATGTTTCCATTGAATAGTCAGGTATTATTCTGATGGGTCTGCCTTTATAG
Source organism: Sigmodon hispidus (assembly GCA_004025045.1). Classification (NCBI taxonomy): domain Eukaryota; kingdom Metazoa; phylum Chordata; class Mammalia; order Rodentia; family Cricetidae; genus Sigmodon; species Sigmodon hispidus. The sequence goes on along the minus strand of PVIH01019925.1, from coordinate 22,325 downwards.
GTAAATTGGCCCTTTTTTTTACAGGTCTTAAATTTTTTTCTTTGTTCTGTATGTTTTGTGGCTTGATTATTATGTGCCAGGCAGACTTTTTTTGGGGGAGGGGGTCAAATCTATTTGGTGTTTTGTAAAGTTCTCGAATCTTTATAGGCATCTCGTTCTTTAAGTTGGGAAAGTTTTCTTCTAAGATTTTACTGAATACATTATCTGTGCCTTTGAGCTGGGATTCTTCTCCTTCTAATCCTATTATTCTCAAGTTAGGTGTTTTCATGGTGTCCCAGATTTCCTGAGCATTAATGTTATGGCTTTTTTGGTTTTAGTGTTTTCTTTGACCAATGTATCTCTTCCTGCTGCTGAGTCTTCCACTCCAGAGATTCTCTCTTCTATCTCTTGGATTCTATTGGTTATGCTTGTGTCTGTAGTTTCAGTTCTTTTCTTTTGGGATTTCTATTTGTGTGCCTTTTTTATTGCTTCTATTTCACTTTTTAATTCATGGAATGTTTCTTTCATATTTTGTGTTTCCTTTTCTTGATTTTCTTTGCAGGATTGTTCATCTCTTCCAATTTTTTGTTTGTATTTTCTTTTATTTCTTTAAGGGAATTTTTCATATCATATTTGAAGGCTTTAATAATCTTCATAAATATGCTTTTGTTTCCTTTTGATTCCTCTTCATTGCTCTGTCCAGGTCTTGTAGTTGTAGAACCATCAGTTTCTTCTAGTGTTGCCTTGTTGTTCTTTATATTGATATATGTATTGCACTGGCTTCTGTCCATGGCTTCAGTGGTTCACAATTAGTCATCTCCTAGTCATTTGTATCTAGAGGGTTTGTGTGTTTCCTGCCTCTTCTGAGCAAGGAGTCTGTTTTATCTTTGAGTCTGCTCTGGACAGGTAACTGAGCGTCCACACGACAGAGTTTCAAAGCCCTCAGTCCTTGTCTGGGGATGCAATTTGTTCTGGAGACAGGACCCAGTTGGGGAAGGCCTAGAGCCTTCTGCTGGGAGGAATCTGAGATCAAACCCTTGGATGAGAACCCTATCCTGGAGAGGAATTCTCCAGATTGTGGCCCAGGGGGTGGCATCTGCTCACCTTTGACTCTACTGTGGGTGGGGACAGATTTTCAAAGCCCTTGGTCCTTGTCTGATTAAGTCCTACCTTTAGCTTGGAAGTTATTAGCATTTCATGGTTACTAGAGGAACAGTCAGATTTCACCATGAATGTATCTCTGAAAGTAGGAAAAATAAACCTTAATTTGAACTGGAATTGTTTATGAAATTCATTTTCAAAATGGCTCTGTTGAATACCTGACTGATTAGGCTAATAAACCAACAGAGATCCTACTGACAATTTGTGACATCAACTTTAGTGATTGTATGGTGTAAGGTATCTTTGAAGCCAAGGACAACTACAGCTTCCAAACATATAAGATTGTGCATTTAGAAGTTTAAACTATCTTCCAGTAATAGGAAGTTTTACAGGGTCTTTTTTTCTTCTAATGGTAGGTACTACACCTGCATGGTATTAATTGCATAAAGTGTTCCAATTCAATCTACAAAAATTCAGGAATAGCTCCAAAAGCTCAATGAATTTCTTCCTTTCCTTGAAAGCCCACTCTACTAGCTGGACACAGGGCATTAAGCAGGTATGTATATTGAGAATTAGTTTCATTTGTACTGATCTCATCAACCTAACTGAAAACCTTTTATCTGTTTTTTTTTCCATCTTCTCTCTAGTAATTTGAAAGTTTTATTTCCAGTCAGACCATAGAGTCTTACATCACAGACCTATTCTCACTTAGCATGCTTATGAACCTGCTTCTTAATATAATCCTTACTAGAGAATGAGTCATTCACCAAGTATCCTTGCTACAGGTGAATTGAGTTTATTATTGTGAATAGAGTATTGTTTATCCTACATAATTTTAAATCTGTCTAAGATCATAAAACCACCAAAGGACATACCCAAACCTTTCTGTCAGCTTCCAACTGCTTCATATGTTGCCTGGGATCCTACTATCAAGAGAATGAGTCACCAGCTGTAGGTACTCAATGGAAACCTGTTTGTGAATCCATTCAGGGAAGCAGGTAACAGTCTTTAAATCTTTAATCTCCCTTCTCTCCTCCAAACTACATACATATGTCTCATCAAAAATTCTATAGTAGACCACCTATAGCAGACTCCTTTTTCTCTCTATTCTCATATCCATCACATTATACAAAGCTCCTATAGGATCCCTTATGCATTGATCCCTTTTTGTCAGCTACCAACTTTTGCAAGGACTACCTGGAAATCTGTCAGTTATTCTTTGTAGAAAATTAAATAAGCATAAAAACAAGGAAGGTAATCTTGTGATATTTATTCTCCCTCCTATTCTCCAAAATCAATGCCACACTGTCACCCCATCTCCAGATCTATAGTAGAATATAGGCTGTGGGTTTTTCATACCATGGTCCCATTGCCAAGGAACAAAAAGATCATTCTAACATACTTTTTTCTTCTCTTTTGTGGACATTCTCAGTCCCCTCACCCATTATAGCCCATCTCCATCAATAATTATCAGACCCCAATTAAAAAAAAACATATTCTAACCAGAACCCAGAACCTCTAGTAGCCACAGTAGGCAATATGTCAGAATCATTCTTTACTTGGTAACACACAGCCACCCAACTCTCCTAATAAACACAGAGGACAACAGAAAACTAAGATTGAAAAGCCTTTCCAACAAAGACAAGACCAGGTATCAGCATCTATAATTACAATAATAAAAATCACAGATGCCTAAAATTGACCACATAATTGGTCATAAAGCAAATATCAATAGATCCAAAAAAATGAAAATAATCCTTTGTATCATATCAGACCACCAGGGCCTAAAGTTAGAGTGCAACAACATCAAAAATCACAGAAAGCCTACCAACTCATGGAAACTAAACATCACTCAAGTGAACCACACCAGTGTCAAGGAAAAAAATTAAGAAAGATATCAGAGTCTTCCTAGAATTTAACAAAAATGAATCCACAATGTACCCAAATTTGTGGGACACAATGAAGGTAGTCTTGAGAGGAAAATTCATAGCACTAGATGCCCATATGAAAAGCAAAGGGAAATACCACACTAGAGAACTAACAGCACAGCTAAAAGCCTTAAAACAATTAGAAGCAAACTCACCTAGAAGGAGTAGATGACAGGAAATAATCAAACTTAGAGCTGAAATCAATACAATTGACACAAAAAGAACATTACAAAGAATCAATGAATCAAAGAGTTGTTTTTTTGAGAAAGTCAACAAGATAGATAAACCCTTATCCGAACTAACCAAAAAGCAGGGAGAGAGAGAGAGTATCCAAATCAACAATAGCAGAAATGAAAAGGGGGCATAACAACAGAGCTCCAGGAAATCCAGAGAATTATCAGGTCATACTTTGAAAATCTATACTCCACAAAAATATAAAACCTAGAGGAAATAGATTTCTGGACAGGTACCATTTACCAAAATTAAATACAGATAAGATTAAATACATAAACAGACCTATAACCCTAAAGGAAATTGTAGTTGTAATTAAAAGCCTCCCAAGTAAAAAAAGCCCAGGTCCAGCTGGTTTCAGTGCAGAGTTCTACCAGATAATTAAAGATGAGGTATTATCAATAATCCTCAAACTGTTTTACACAGTAGAAACTGAAGGAATATTGCCAAACTCTTTCTATGAGGCCACAATTAACCTAATAGCCATACCATTCAAAGATGCAACAAAGAAGGAGAATTACAGACCAATTTCCCTCATGAATATTGATGCGAAAATTCTCAACAAAATTCTGGCAAACAGTATACAACAACATATAAAAAATATCATTCATCATGGTCAAGTAGGGTTCATCCCAGAAATGCAGGGATGGTTCAACATACAAAAAACCATAAATGTCACCCATCATATAAACACTGAAGGAAAAAAACCACATTATCATATCCTTAGACACTGAAAAAGCCTTTGATCACATCCAACACTCATTTAAGTTAAAAGTCCTGGAGAGATCAGGACTACAGGGAAAACATCTAAATATAATAAAGGCGATTTACAAGAAACCAAAAGCCAATATCAAACTTAATGGAGAAAAACAAAAAGCAATCCCACTAAAATCAGGAACTAGACAAGGATGTCCACTCTCTCCATATCTATTCAATATAGTTTTCAAAGTTTTAGCTAAAACAATAAGAGAATGAAAAGAGATTAAGGGGATAAAAATTGGAAAAGAAGAAGTGAAACTATCTCTATTTGCAGACAACATGATTATATACCTAATCTATAAAATTCTATCAGGGAACTTTGCAAGCTGATAAACACCTTCAGCAACGTAGCAGGATACAAAACTAACTCAAAGAAATCAGTAGCCCTCATATACACTAAAGAAAACAGGGCTGAAATAGAAATAAGGGAAACATCACTCTTTATAATAGCTGCCAATAACATTAAGTACCTTGGAGTAACTATAACCAAAGGAGCAACAGATCTATTGGACAAAAAATTTAAATCACTAAAGAAAGAAACTGAAGAGGATATCAGAAAATAGAAAGATCTCCCATGTTCCTGGATAGGTACGATCAACAATGGCAATTATACCAATACTAATCTACAGATTCAATGCACTTCTCGTTAAAATCCTAAAAAATTTTTACAGACCTTGAAAGAACAATACTCCATTTCATTTGGAATAAGAGAAAAGCCAGGATTGCCAAAACAATTTTGTTCAACAAAAGAACTTGAGAAAGTATCACCATCCCTGACTTGAAGTTATACTGTAGAGCTACAGTATTAAAAACAGCCTGGTACTGGCATAAGAACAGACTTGTGGATCAATAGAAATGAATTGAGGATCCTGACATAAACCCAAAAACCTATGAACACCTGATCATCGACAAAGAGGCCCAAAATACTCAGTGAAAAAAAGATAGTATCTTTAACAAATGGTGTTGACGTAGCTAGATGGTAGTGTGTAGAAAACTGCAAATAGATTCAAGCCTATTACACTGCACAAAAGTCAAATCCAAGTAGATCAAAGACCTCAATATACACACAGCCACACTGAACCTGATAGAAAAGAATGTGGAAAATACCCTCCAAAGAATTGGCACAGGTGACAATATCCTAAATATAATACCAGTAGCACAGACACTAAGAACAACAATCAATAAGTGGGACCTTCTGAAACTGATAAGCTTCTGTAAATTCAAGGACACAGTCAATAAGACAAAACAACAGCCTACAGAATGGAAAAATATTTTCACCAACTCTACAAGTGACAGAGGACTGATCTCTAAAATATATAGAGAACTCAGGAAACTAGAGCCCAAAATCTTGAATAAAGCAATAAAAAAATGGGCTCAGAACAAAAAAGGGCATTCTCAGGAGAAGAAGTAATAATGGCTGAAAGGCACATGAAAAAGTGCTCACCATCTTTAGCCATCAGAGAAATGCAAATCAAGACAACTTTGAGCTATCACCTTACACCTGTCAGAATGGCTAAGATAAAAGACACAGATGACAGCCTATGCTGGAGAGGTTGTGAAGCAAGGGGACACTCCTCCATTGTTGGTGGGATTGTAAACTGGTTCAGCCACTCTACAATGAAGTATGGCAGTTTCTCAGAAAACAGGGAATCAATTTCCCTTAAGACCCAGCAATACCACTACTGGGCATATACCCTGAAGATGCACATTTGCACTCCAAAGGCATTAGCTCAACTATGTTCATAGCAGTATTATTCAATATAGCAGGAATCTGGAAACATAGATGTCCCTCAACTGAGTTATGGATTAACAAAGTATGGTACATTTACACAATGTAGTACCACTCAGCAGTGAGAAATAAATGATATCCTCTTTGCAGGCAAATGGGTGGATTTGGAAAATATCTTCCTGAGCAAGGTCTCACAAACTCAGAAAGATAAACAGGGGATGTATTCACTCATTGGTGGACATTAAACATAAAAGTTTATCATGTCCAAGCTGCTAACCACAACCACTGAATAGCTTGGGATCTGAATCACCTTGGACTGGCACCTTTGAGCCATTTCCTTCCAGAGAAACACCTGACTCACTTTTGATGTGGGTGTGAGGAAAGGGGATCTGCTTGGAGTGAATGTTGAATTAAGCCACCTTGGGACCTTGAGACCCCCTACCCTTACTGGGGAGGAAATGAATTGATGGAGAGAAGATTGAGTGACTGGGAGGGGCGGGAGGGGGAAGGGAGCCTGAGCAAGGGGATACATGGATAAAACGTTAATTTAATAATTTGTCTTGAAACCATTTAATATTATATACTTGATATGTTTTCCTACTCTATTTATACTGTTTAATTTTAACTTGCTTTTAAGAAAACAAAGTAAGCAGCTTTATTATGTTTTGGATATCTCAAATTTTCAAGTCAGATAAGCTTTTATAAACCTATGCTTACATAGAAAGTTCTAATAATAAATTATGGATTCTTCCATGTGCATTACCAGATTAATGTGTGGGTATCTGTATGTGTGTCTGTGTATGTGTTTTGTTTATCATTAGCTAAAAGTAACCAAATAAATTGAAAGCAATCTTAAAGAAAACAAATATGTGGGTATAGAATAACAGTACCTGTTTGTAGTTCTCAGTGCTATTTTGAGACAATTAGGGTCAGTAAAATAAATTATTTTATAAGACTTATTTTTAAAAATTATTTAGACAGTGATTCAAAATTCATTTCTCAAATCATGTTTTATATGTTCTAAGTACAGAGGAAAACGTTTTGTTAGGAATGGATGAAAGACAGACAGACAGACACACACACACAAGCACAAAAAAGTGGTTGAAAATTCAAATTTTGTCTCATTTTTGGTCTAAAATATTTTTTTTGCTGTGACACAAATTCAGCCCAGGCAACATAATTGCAATGCAAATCCAAAAATGACTATTACTGACATGAAAGGACAGCTATGCAACCAACTGTCAGTATGTTGTGAATGTTGCAATTTATAAGGCTGGAACTTGGATAGACAAGACATATAAAGAGACTAATTAAAAATTTAGAGATATATGGATACATATACTATATTCCAGAGTATATGAATAAGTCAAGTTTGAAATTGCCAGAGTATATGAATAAGTCAAGATTGAATTTGCTAATTGATATTACTAGATATAAATCAACATATTTTTGTTTTAGTTATCCTATACTTTATTCTGCACAGTTTGAGGCAATCAGGCTAATTTGTAGTCATCATTAATGCCCCTTAAAAGAAGTATTTTATAACTATGAGTACAACATTTCTCGGTAAATGTTGAGAATTGAAGCTGTTGTCTAGAAGGCACAAGATGCTAAAGCAGAGTTGCAAAATCAGGGTATTTATAACAACATATTTATAGAAAGGAGAAACAAGTGAATGTTCCTTTGGGAAAGTTCATTATGATCAGGAAATAATCAACTCTAAACAGCTTTAGGAAGTCCCTAAAGCCATATTCACTGAGGCTCTGGCTTCTCTATCATACATAGATGACCAGGACTGCTTAGAGGCATTCTAAAACAAGATGAAACTCACAGGAAGTTTAGTTAGCTGGGAAAAGGCTCAAATTGTTGAACTGCCTAAATGACGCAGATCACCAAAGTTGCCCAGAGGAAACAGACAAGCCAAGCTTGGTGAACAAAACAGAGACTAGCAAAGTGACCTCAAAATCAAACTGTAAAGGACACTCTTCAATGTTTTGAGCTGCCCATAAATTATGCAACATGCTTAGTCTTTCCAGTCTTTATAAGCTAAAATTGATAGTGTGGTGCACTTCATTGGTGCTGTTGTCTTTGATTCTTTTCAGCTCCTGTATGTAACCCCAATAAAACACAATGGTATACCAATTGTACTTTACACTGTCCATTATTTTGATGTCTCATCACTTGCCTCTCTGGTATGAGTATATATTCATTCAAGTCATTCCAGAAATAGTACCAGACAACAAATAATGGGATGAAGAACTAGAGAAAGAAGCAAGTAAATTAAATTAAATCTAGTATTATAATCAAGGTCTCATCCACAAATAGTATTTATTATTGGAGAAAATAAGTGTATATGTTTAGAACACTATTTCCTGAGAAATTTTATTAAAGTCTAGACACTGGTCATTCTTCACTAGAGTTCTGGCTATTTTGTACAGAATAGAAAGAGGACAATAGATAACTGTTAGGTAGCTACTTTATAAAGACAAAGGAATTTCTCTTATAAATCTTAGTCTGCTCCACCTGCCTCACTATAGGAACTTGAGGAATGAATGTTATATTTATATTTTGTCCACCAAAGGTTTCTCAAATGCGCTTATGCAACATTAAATTTCTATTCATCATCAAAGTATCTTTCCATATTCCACTTTCCTATTATTTTAGTGATTTTAAGTTTCATATTACAATGACTTAAATCTGACATAGTATTCAATTAAAATTTAGCATATTTGATGTATTGGGTCACAGTCATTAGACTGAAAAAAACAACAGAATATTTTAGATGACTTGAGAAATTTGTAGATACATATCACCTCATCAAATAATTGCTTAAACACACATTTGTATACTTAGCTAAGTATATGGAAATATAGGCAATAAATAAATAACAAGTCATAATGTAACCTCTATTTTCTACTGAACATAAAAAAAAACAGTTTAACTACAAGTGCTTCTCCAGAGAAAGAATCAAATTCTTCAGCAAGCAACAAAATTCACTGATTCAATTTTGTGACTCTGATCAGTATCAGCACATGAAATTTTTAAAGCACAGATTCTGGAATCATCATCTGATGGACATGGACAGTTTTTACCTGCAGGATCCTTTGCTGAAAAAAGACATCTGGGGTAAAGCCCAGCCTCAAGTGGTGCCATTGCTGCTGCTTTGAATGATTGCCCAATGACTGCTCTCCAAATATTTGCATATTTTTCTTAAAACCTTAAGTCTCTAGTCATTAAACCTCTCATTGAATTTCTGTTTTTAGTTATTCACAGTTCTTTTAATTTGATTTTGTTTTGTATCTTTTCCATTTTTTTCCTGATCAGATCCATTCTTGTTAAAATGAAATTCAGAAAGTCTTTTCCTTTGATTTAATTGTCTAGGGAAAAACTCAAAATTTAATAATTTTAAGTTCTCTAAGTGTGTCTTTTTCTTGACCAATTGTAAAAAAAAATCATGCAGAACACTAAAATAACCCAAAGCAAAATATAGACTATTAATAGAACCAAGTGCCTGCCCTTCATAAGCAGTAAATTCAGCTGTACAAAGATAATCCCTTGACTAATATAGTCCTGTTGCTCTTCAATTTTTAAGTTTAAAGTTTTTATTTTCTTATCTTTTATAATTTTATATATGTGTACAATAAAATATTATCACATTGTATTGCTTCCTCATACTCAACTTTAAAATTTATGTCTTTTATGTATATAACATAGTAAATTCAGCTACCCATATGTGAATAGATGTGTAGGTATCCACTGAAGCATAAGAAATCGGTCAGTGTCTACATATTTAATAAAAAGTGATCCTCCCTCTTCTAACAACTAACCATTGCCATTACCTCCTTAATATGAAGGTGCCTTATGTATACAGTTATTTTGATAGGCATTATTGTTTATAGATCTTGTTCATGTTACTAGAACTGATATGAATTTATGAGTGTGATGGCCATGTTATGTAGAGAAGACAAGATGTTGTAGCATTCCTTTCCATCTTCTGGTGCTTTTATCATTTCCACCTTCTCTTCTATAATATTTCTTAGCCTTGTTGAATCTAGGAATAATATACACTGAGAATCCATTCTTTAATTTTCAACATTTTGACCTGTTAGGGTTCAACCCATTTCTTCTACAATTGGCTTCTCTGACCAAGATTAAGAACATCCAAGCAATGAAGTAAAACAGAAATACTTAGTAATTTGATAGCAAAATAACATAACAATAAGAGTTTCTACATTAGGACTTATGACCCCTCCTCTGTAATGAACTTTTTTGATCAACATTGCAGTACAGAAATGAAATGTGTCCTGTGAAGCAGGCCTCCATAAATCAGTTAGCTAATTATAAAGATGTTGCTGCTGCACCATTAGACACATTTTCCATGACAGCTCCTTATTGTAGCATGCATAATACAGTATTTGGTAAGACCACTGATGTCTTTTCTCTCTTTACAGCCTGAATAATGCCTTTGGCTCTGTGAAACTTACCCAGTAGGGAGGAAGTTACCTAGTTGGTTGAAGATGTATGCCTGATTGCCCTGCAACCAAACCGAATGGCATCTTTATTAATACAGCCTTACCATATAATCAGGGTGAAAAAAAATCACAATAGCTAGAGTTGTTTTGGATACCTTTATGTATCACCTGAACAATAAATCAGAGGAAGTGTCTTTTGTCTTTCAATATGTCTTATTGGAGCAAAATTTTCCACTCATGAAGGATAATTCTGTTCTATACCTCTCATTAAAATATATTTTGAAATTAACTTAATAATCAGTGAGCTTGCATAAAGCTTTTTAAAAACATGTTTGATTTTGAATTACTAGTGCTTTCTCTCTCTCTCTCTCTCTCTCTCTCTATATATATATATATATATATATATATATATATATATATCCCCATCTCTCTCTATATAACCCCATCCCTGCTTAATCTACTAACCTTCTGCTTTCTCTATTTATCTTCTTTTCAAATGTGTTGTACTAACCCCCAAATATTTATGATGATGGGGATTTTTTTTTGTTTGTAAAAATGCACATAAGCATTTATTCCATGGCACTAGCATAGAAGTCAGAAGACAACTTTCAGGATTTAGTCTTGTCTTTCTACCTTATTTGACAAAGGGACTTTTTCTGTTTTAGATTTGTTACTTACACAGGATATCTCATCTAAAAGCTCCATAGAGAAGAGGCTCTCCTTTCTCTATTGCCTATCTTATTATAGGGGGGCTGGGGTTAAAGAAAAATACTATCACATCTGGGATCAAACTCAGACTATCATTCTCCCATTGCAAGTGCTTTCAAACATTGAGCCATTAAAAACAACAATCTAATGGCTGGGGGCATTTCTCAGTGCAAACAAGTAGGAAATTTAGTGAACCCCACAGTTTCCTTTACAGAATAATGTTGTCAGACACATATTGTAAAATGCATGGAATTACAGAGAAGACACATTATATTAAAATGTAATTATTAATATTATTTAAAAAATAAACATATCTTGTTAGTGTAAATAATTTACCATGAACACACAAATCAAGAATACCTATCCTTGTTCTAATCATTAATACTTTCAAAATTGTAAGAATAGCTACTTTAATGATATTGACAATAAATAGAATATAATATAGTAATATAATGTTTAAGGTTTCTTTTCTTTGAGATGAGTTCTCATTAAGCATCTCAGGCTGACATCGTAATGAAAGTCAAATTAAAAATGAGTCTGGTTACCTGTGTTAGATGTGTGAAGTTGGTGTAGCAAGTAAACTATGACCATCTTATTCAAACAAGTGACCCTGAATAACCTGAGTCTTTTTTTTTAATTTATCTAGTTTCAATAGTATGCATGACCAGATTTACAATTAAATTTGTTTTCTTGTATATCTAATAATGGTTACAATTACTGCCAGTTTGTTCCTTTACATCATTTCTCTTCCAACCTCCAGGATCCTCCCATTACATACTTGATTCTAACTTTAATGGTAGGGGCACAAGCAGTGGTGCAAGTGATAAAGTTTTCTTGCTATGCAAACCTACAGATAGAATAACATGTCATGTTGGCAGCATTTGAAGTTACAGTGCCTTACAGAATAAGAGATAGTTCTGTCTCTAGTGCTTAATATTTGCATGTACTCAAATCTAGGTTCTCATAATTAACTCATTATCATAGGCTGAATAAATTCATTCTACATTCTGTACTACTGTCTTCTATGGGGATATACAAAGTTTTTCTCATTTATGGTAAAGGCAACATAACTTGGAAACTTATTCTTAATAGTTGTCATTGCTTATCCTTTGTTCTCATGTCTCCTTACTCTCTAATTTTTTACATTATTGACAAAGCTATTTGAAATGAGGGCATTGTGATTTTTCTATGATTTTGCTTTATTATCTCTTTTTAGAATGTTCCCATTAACTGTTGATATCATCTATTTTTTTAACATTTCTCCTAGACTTTTGTGGTATTCTCTGAAGAATATTTAAGCAATTTTGTAATGCCATGAACTATGTGACTATTTCTTGCTAGTCACAAGATGCAATAAAAGGGCAAAATCCTGTTTTTAAGAACCCAAATTCATGGTCACACTTGAAATATACACAGAGCAGCTACATAACAAGGAAGAATCTAAGAGAGACAGTTATGGACCTTCCTGGGAAGGGAAAATAGAGAAAATCTCCTGAGTAAATTAGGAACATGGGGGAGGAAGTAAGTGGAGGTGGAAAGAGAACCTGAGGGTTTGAGATGGTTCTGTTGTGGAGAGGCAGAGAAGGACAACAACAACAACAACAACAACAACAACAACAACAACAAAACACATACCGTGATAGAGGGAGCCATTTTGGGGTTAGAGAGAAACCTGGTGTTAGGGAAATACCCAAGAACCTAGAACTATGGCTCCAACTAAGACTCCAAAAAATAATGGAGAAGGTAGTTAAACTTTCCTTCCCTTATAGTCAAATTGATGACAATCATAATTGTTATTATAGAACCTACATCAAGCAACTGATGGAAGCAGATGCAGTGATCCACTGATAAGCATTGGCTCAAGCTCTGAGTCTAGGTGAAGAGAGGAAAGAGAAACTATATGAGTAAAGGGGTCAAGGTCATCAAGAAGAAAAACCATATAGACAGCTGGCCCAAGATATTGAGGTCTCATTGACTCTGAACTAAAACCTGGCTAACTGCCATGAGACTAGGCCCTCTAAATGTAGATGACAGTTGAATGGCATAGACAGTTTATGGGACCTCTGGCAGTGGTACCTGAATTTATTCTTACTGCATGAAGTAGCTACTTGTAGACCATTCCCTATAGAGGAACACATAACTGAGCCTTGATACTGGGGGTGGGGTGTTGTAAAAGGTTGCTGGCTACCCTTTCCTGTCTAGCCTCAAGGTTTAGACCAACTCTCAGCCCTTATTAGCTTCAAATAATCACAAACAGGCTTATATTATTTTTACTCTAATCAGCCTAGGGCCCAGACATATGATTTGCTAATTCCTTCATCTTAACTCAGTCCACCTTGTTCACCATGCAGCTTGATTCCTTTTCTCAGAGCAACATTTCAGCTTCTTTCCTCTGCTTAGTCTCTTGCCAAATATGTTGTCTCTCTGATGGCTATGCCTGCCCTCTGGCATCTATCTTTGCTCTGAGATGTTCTGGAGTTTTCTTAACCTGGTGTCCCTGCCCATATTTCCTGTTTGCCTTTAGCCAATCAGCTTTTATTAAACCCACAGACAAGACAAATATTTACAATGACAGGAAACAGTAGCATATGACATAATCCCGTTACAGGAGAGCTTGGTTCTAACTCAACTGGATATACCAGATTGCAATAACTCACTCTGGAAGTCCTTACCCTCTCTAAAGCATGGATAGGGGGATTACATGGGTAGAATGACTGGGGAATAGAAGGGAAGAGGGGAGGGAGAAAAATAATGGATATATTTAAAAGTTTTTTTTAAAAAATTAATGAGATTTTACTTATGGTAATCCAACAATATGGTGGATAAACACAATTTGAACAAAAACATCACCAATAATAAAACTAAGAAAGTATCATCAGTAAGAACTTCTACAACAGTGGCTCTCAAGGTTCCAAATGCAGTTACCCTTCCCAATTGTGGTGAGCCTAAATTATAAAATTATTTTGTTGGTACTTAGCTGTAATTTTGCTACTCCTATGAATCATAATATAATATCTGGTATACAAGATATCTGATATGTGACCGTTGTGAGGGCCAGAGCCCATATGCTGAAAACAAAAATCTGTTTTAGACAAAGAACTGAAGACACATCAATTTTATCCAAAAATGGTAGTGGGAAAATTAGGCTTTTCCAGATTGAGCCTCTTAATAAGTAATTCAGAATTCAGTACTAATTGCTTACTCCACACGTAGTACATATATACCAACCACACATAGACTCAACAGGTTGTTTTAATATATTAATGGACTTATATACAATATATTATATATAGCATCATATACATAACAAGAGACCAAATCTGAGAGGCAACAGAAGGGTAAAAGATGGCATGATAAGGGTGGGGGCAATGATAGAGAAGTAATAAAATGATATAATTTCCCTTTAATTTTAAATTAATTAAAAATATCATTGTGTGGCATTGAATGTATGGCTCAGCAATAATGAATACTTGCTTCACACACATATACACAAATATTAAAGGCTTTATGGGCTGATTCAGGTTCATTGTATATTTTTAACAATATCTGCTGTGTCTCACCCAGAGGAGAGTAATTGGAGATAGATTTCTTTTTGTAATGGTTATTTTATCCATTACGCAGAGAAAATGAAGCTAGAGGCAGCAAACAAGATGGTTTATATAAAGCAGTCAAGGAGAGCAGTTATCACATATGCTTCTGAGGTCATGCTCAGAATTATGTAACAAACAATCCATCTGCTTTGCCAGAATGGATTAGCTTCACCAGTGACTTGCCAGAAGGAAAATTTATTCCTGCTATTCTTAGGCCTTGTTTGCCAAAGAAGTCACATGGCTCTCAGCAACATAGCCTTTGATATGTAACCCAGACTGGCCAAAAATTTAAAGCAAACCTAGAACCTTCACTTTACCTTTGTTAGGAGTCTTAGTTGGTTTTCTATTTTGTGAAAAAATATGAGAAAGTAGCTAAAGGAAAACATAATTTATGCTATCTAACAACTTGTCATTTATCATCTAGATAAATCAGGTCAAGAACTATTGACAAGAACCTGGAGGCAATCTGGGCAGTGGTAGCTCAGCTTTTATTCCAAATATGTAGGAAGCAGAGGAAGGTAGATCTCTGAGTTTGAAGCCAGCCTGTTCTAAAGAATGAGATAGCAATGGAAGTGAGCTTTTTATAGGTTATCTTCATTCTGGCTTGTTCACCCTGCTTTTCTTTGTATGATCCAAATCCACAAGCCCATAAGTAGCATCACGAACAAGGGGATGATATCTCCCAAATAAATCACCAATCAAAAAATATTCTACAGTGTTGCCCATGTATAAAGCTAGTATAGTTTTTACCTTTATCAACTTGAATTTCTTCCCAAAGGAGTACAACTTGTATCCAATTGAAATAAATTTTTTCAGCACAGTGGGTTTTAAAGATGTGCACCAAGCCATATATATATGTATATGTTTTAATTTTTGAATAAAGCCTCATTTTTTATTCATGTATCCCCATGTTTAAAATCTCTTCTCTCTCTCACCCTTCCCGGTCACTCTCTCTTCTCCTTGTTTCCAGGTTCTTTCTGCTATGAATGTAGTTGAGCTAATACTTTTGGGGTACAAATGTGCATTTTTGAGGGTATATGCTGAATAGTGGTATTGCTGGGTCCTTGGGGAAATTGATTCTCAGTTTTCTGAGGAACCGCCATACTGCATTCCAGAGTGGCTGAACAAGCTGACACTCCCATCAACAACTGAGGAGTATTCCCCTTGCTTCACAACCTCTCTAGCATGGGTGTCTTTGTGTCTTTAATCTTAGCCAATCTGACAAGTGTAAGGTGATCGCTCAAAGTTGTTATGACTTTCTTTTCTCTGATGGCTAAAGATGTTGAGCACTTTTTCAAGTGCCTTTCAGCCATTTGTAACTATTCTGCTGAGAATTCCCTTTTTAATTCTGAACCCCATCTTTAAATTGGGTTATTTAGGGCTTTGAGCTCTAGTTTCTTGAGTTCTCTATATATTTTAGAGATCAGTCCTCTTTGTCACTTGTAGATTTGGAGATAATCTTTTCCCATTCTGTAGGCTGTCGCTTTGTCTTATTGACTGTGTTTTGCCTTACAGAAGCTTCTCAGTTTCAGGAAGTCCTACTTATTGATTGTTGTTCTTAGCAATAGACATGGTTTTAATAATGACCAAGTGATTCTTTGTGAACATCACTTTTCATTTTTTTACATTTATCAAATAATTTATTGCTATGTTATTGTAAATATGTAGTAACTACATATACATTATTAAATGATAACTTTTAATATAATCTAGTATGATATAAATTTTATATTTAATGGACGTTAATATAAATAAGCACTCAATAGTTTCTATGTTATTGTAAATATGTAGTAACTACATATACATTATTAAATGATAACTTTTAATATAATCTAGTATGATATAAATTTTATATTTAATGGACGTTAATATAAATAAGCACTCAATAGTTTCTGTTTAAATTGAACTTCTTGACCCTAACATTGAGAAAGTTTACTCTAGGGGTGTTATTTGAAATATTTCAAGCACAATACCATAAAAGGTTAAGGATAAAAAGATTTTATGGTATTCTGAAGAAAGATTAGGTGATATACTATTTTACGTGGCAAATATTTGATAGTCACCATTACAATAATCAAATTATACCCCAAACTCAAGTTGTTGTGTTCTCTTTTTATTCTATATAGGGCAATATTGTCTAGAAAAAGAAGAACTTAGTAGAATCAGAAGTTGCTAGCATTAGTTTCCTTTGTAAATTAGCTTTATCTAATTTTCATTTTAAAAGGTTTGCAAAGCTACCCTTATATTTGTCTTCTTTATCAGGTTGGTAAAGCTGTTATGTGATATGGGATTATTACTTGATCTTTGTTTTTAATTTGCCATTAAAAACAAATAAAATCTTTCTGTATCATTAGTTGTTGGTATATACAGGCTGCTATCACCACACAAAATCTCAGATGATGGCTTGATCCAAACTTGTCTGCAACTATGAAATTTCAGGGAAGATTAGGGAAAATTAGATTTTTTTTTCATTTCACAACTGGCTATTAATTTAATTTTGTTCTTGAATAAAATACAGAAATTACAAAATCAAGTAAATATGTGACATTTCCTATATAGCAATAATTTAGGAAATATTTATGGGAGCTAAGAAAGAAGTAATAGACCTTTTGCCCCATTTTGTACACTTACTATTACTCTTAAAGGAGGAACCTATTTAAATAAAAGCAAACAAAAACAACAAAAAGCTTATTTGAAGACTTCCAGAGAAAAGTAATGATGAATAAGCTGTATTTGTACAGTGCAAGAAACTTTTTTCTACTAGAAGTCTTATTTTGTCTTCAATATGCCTTCCATCAAATAATTTGATTGCTATGACAAGGACATCATGATTAAGGAATATATTTGAATTAGAACAAAGAGTTCTGCTTTCAACACTTAGAATATGTACTGTCTTTTAATCTAAGAGACTGTCTGGGCAGTAATCAGACCATAAACTGTCAAGAAATGATTTTCCATAACATTCTACATAACTCAGTTGCCTTGGCAACTGTATCTCTATTGACAAGAAAGAAAGAGAAACATATGGTTTGGTAACAGTCTTATTCAAGAAGCTTAAAATCTATTTACAGGGTCATCATTGTTTCCAGTACATAAACCCAGAGGCAACTTTAATCAAATATTACAACATATTACAATTTTGCTAATAAAAACAATATAAAAATTAGCCTGCAGTATTTTGAAGGTGCTTTTTAACTTTAAAAATCAAAATTGATGATTATTTATAACAAAAAAGTGAATTGTACTTTGCCTAGCATATTCCTATCTCTCAATAAAATGTATTATAATTATTACATTTATAAAGTAGGAACTGCGTATATAATGAGTTCCTGTGTAATTTAGTATCATACAACATCTTTATATTTCTGTCTGATCAGGATATACTGTGCTTCGTTGAGACAAGGTCTCTTACTTTATAGATTGGGCTGGCCATAAACAAACTCAGTGGGCCAGAGCAGCCTCAGAACTGTGGTAGTCCTTCTGTCTTTGCCTCCATGGTTTCAGAATTATGGAAAGGATTCACCACTTTCAGTCAATCCATGGTTATAAAGTAGATGATTTAATAAAATATTACTTCATAATTAAGAATATAATAACATACTAGACATAAAAAAGTTGAGAATATAAGACATTTAATGTGTGATCTTTCCATAAGGTCTTCAGTCATGATGTAAAGTATTTATGATATATCACATATACTATATTGCCTTGCATATAGATTAATATGTGATAATAATAAAAGAATATTTTAATTATACCTAATTTACTTCTTTGGAGCTGAGCTTACTCTCCAGCTCAAAGGAAGAGTATAAATAAACTTCTTATTATATCTCAATTATTGTAAGAATTCTATGAAAAATATACGCTAATTACAAAGTCACATTCAGTTTAATTGTACATAGTTAAAAATTTCAGACTTTTTGGATATCATAATAGCACTTATATTTCTTTACCAAAAAGATATATACAGTTAGCTTCTGCACACCTGCAGCAACAAATTTCTGTTATCTCTAAAAGTGTGTAACAAAGTTATATATTTTAGTGTTAGAAGTAAGTGTAAGAAGGATCTAATTGATACCATAGACAAGAATGAAACAAGTTTTTATCTCTTTTATTATTCTAATAATATTCCAATGATCTTTACTATTTAATAATCCAAAATTTTCACAAGATATTTCTCTTTTCTGATCTACATTGTCTTCACTTACAAAAAAGGGATTTTGAACTAATGATTACTAATGGTCTAAGAAACTGATATTCAATATGTTTTAATTGTGTTTTAATTTTATAAATATTTACAATACTTTAGATACTGAATACAGAGTCTCCTAAGCTGGAACTTATTAGACTCATTAGTGGACTTTAAACAAAAAGCAAAGAACACTCAAGCAGAAAACTACAACCACTGAACAGCTTGGGACCTGAAGCACCTGGGACTGTCACCTTGGAGTCCATTCCCTCCAGAGCAACACCTAACACAGTCTTGACATTAGTATGAGGAAATGGACTTGGCTGGATTGGATGCTGAACTAATCCACCTTGGGACCTCTTGCCCTTTTAGGGGAGGGGATGGGAAGACGAGGAGAAGAGAGAGTGACCTGGAGGGGTCTGGCGGGGAAAGGGAGTTCGAACAAGTGAATATAAGGATAAAAAATAAGAGGTTATTCTATAAAAATATTTAAAAAGTGAAAAAAAAAAGAAAAAACAAATCTTCCTCCCTGAAGACTCTTTCACGGTACAAGAGGTAATAAGAAAGTTTCTGAAAGAGAGAAGGCAACCAAGAGTCTTATCTATCTATGACATATATGGACCAAACAACCATGACACCACATAATAAGAGTTCAAAATCTTAGGAATACCTTTGTGATAACCAACAGCTTTCCATATTTAGGTTTAAGTTATGCTCAACAAGATGAAAATAATTCCTGATACTGGTAAACTAGATAACTGAACAGGGATGGTGAAGTCATGGATCTTAAGGGAATATATTTTTTACTTAACCAGCATAATCCACAAATACTTTTTGAGTATATATCCTAGTAGTGTAGACAAATAAAAATTCATGATTCTGAAATTTAGACAAAGATTTTAATGATCAAAGATACATTTGATTAATTGAAATTCTGTATTAGAAAATCAGAATCCCAAATTATACATTGTACTTTTCCACACACAGCATTTTTATTACCAGTTGGCGGTAAATTAGTAAGTACATTGATAAAACACTATTTAAAATTTATTGGAGTATTTTTATTAAGTCAGCATCAATAATATTAAGGGTTTACATTGCTACTTCTCACATTCACATATAATTTTAACTTTGGCTATTTTTAAAAGTAAAACAACAAAGAAGAAAGGTAAAGAAAAAGAAAGAGGGTAATGAGAGAAAAGAAGATATAGGTAAAATTATTATATCACTTAATATATATATATAGGAAATGTTTTCTAATCTGTAAATGAAATTATAATAAAGTGTATTTAAATTTTCCTTTCAAGTGTTTACAAATATTTTCTTAAAATTAACAAATATTGATATTTGTCCATGACAGGTTTTTGTATACTCTAGAGGGCAGAAGAAAATGATAGAGCAATAAGTGAGCCAACAATATATGTTCTAAAATTTTAATTCCATGAGGGTAAAATGTTATATTTTTTCTTCTACAGATACTACATTTACTGTTAGTTAAAAAAAAAAACACATTTATCTTCTCTTTTGTGTTCCATGAGGGCATTGCTACCCTAAGATACTGTTTTTGCTTGCCTCGTCTAGTAATTTTGGTTATTGTTAACTTATATGACTGTATTACCTTCCCTAGTCCCTTCCCACAAGTCCCTTTTCTCTAGCTAAAAAAACTTCCTCTACACTTTCTCCTTTAATTTTATAAATTGAATTATTTAGGCATATATATTTATATATTATATAAACACAATTATTCATTTGTAATAGAAAACATGCCCTATTTCTTTTTATTTTGGTTAATTTTGTGTATAAAAATAATTTTTATTTAAAGCCAGTATAAGTAGCATGGCTGAATGAGTTATCTCTATGATCTTTTCAATTGCAAAATTATAATTATTAAATGCCATTAAAATTCTCTGATTTTTATAGATAATTCATTTTGTTTGTGTTTAAGAAATTTTTTGTTTACTTATTATCTATTTTTAGACATGATCATTTTATGTAGCTTCAAATTTGTGGTCCAATAAGGCTTATTTTCTTTGATAATGGATATAATTATGTGTCTCATTTTAAGCAACTATAAAAAGAATATTCCTATAATGATTGTGTTAATGATATGTGTCTTTAAAGTTCACAGTATTCTGTTGCTGCTACTGTTATAAGCATAATAGGTGAATACCATATATGTTCTTCAAGTCAATTGCTTATGATTCCAACTGCTAAAGGTTGGTAAGAATGCTACTAAATTTAGCATCTATATCCAATCAATCAATATCATCATTCCTATAATTTGATATTATTGATTTAGAATCTATCTCGTTCATATTCAATTACATTAGGCTAATAAGTCAAATATAATGTGTCTTTTTTTTTAATTGTCTTGAATGAAGAAAACCTGAGCTTTGTTGGATCAAAGAGTAACCTAAAGACCCTAAATTTCGGCCATTTTATCAATTAATTTTTGTAAATTATTTCTAAGTTATCCACAGTTAGAAATAGCCATTTAGAGAAGCATTGATTCACGATTCAATGTGAATGCAGAATGAGAATAACATTTAAAGGAATGCTATTAAGGTGTTTTAATTATTGCTAATATTAATTGTTAAGTGGTGTCTGGGTTCACTATAATATGATATTCATAGTAAACATTTTGAAATATGGGCTAAAATAGTAAGTGATTTTTTTTTTATTCTGTGGTACATGAGCTGAAATCCATGGCCTTACATATGTTAGATTATTTTTTGAACCACTGAACTACATCTCCAGCTCTAGACACATCTACTCTAATCTCATAAACAATTTTATCACTTAATTTTGCTATACATCTCATCTTAAACCATACTGTACATGTGGATTTTTAGAGTTAAGACAAGTTATGATTTTGCTTTAGAACTATTTCCAAATGTTTTTTTTTTTTCTGGAATAGATTATCTATTTATGTGAGTATATTTTGCATATTTTACATCAGACTTGTTAAAAATGGGTTTTACCATGAAAATAATATGAATGTTATTACAAGTTTCTGTTCCAGCCTAGCACTGATATCCATACCTATATACCCTTAGTCCCAAAGCATCACACAAAGGCTTATATTAATTTCAAGCTGTTTTGTGTCTGACTCAGGATTATTACTTTTTAACTCCTAGACTTTAAGTTTGCCCACATTTTTACTCTTGCTTAGCCACATAGCTTGGTAGTAATTTGTTCAGTACAGCAATGTAATTCCACTTGCTTTGCATCTTTCTGTTGTCTGTTGCTCTGCTTTTCTGCTTCTCAGAATTCTCCTAGCCTGGTTATCCAACCTCTGCTGCTCATCTAGTTGCTTAAACAATCAGTATTTTATTAAACCAAAATTTATAATGACAAATATTTACAGTGTACAACCCTACAAGTGACAGAGGACTGATCTCTAAGGTATATAAAGAGCTCAAGAATTTAGATCACAAAATCTTGAATAACCCTATCAAAAAATGGGGTTCAGATCTAAAAAGGGAATTTTCAGCAGAGGAACTACGAATGGCTGAAAGGCACCTGAAAAAGTGCTCTTCATCTTTAGCCATCAGAGAAATGCAAATCAAAACAACTTTGAGATACCACCTAACACCTGTTAGATTGGCTAAGATAAAAGGTACAGATGACAGCCTATGC